>CAJNIZ010009569.1:29439-45474 GCA_905231905.1 Symbiodinium pilosum
CCTAAATCCTAAACCTAAAACCCTAGATCCTAAACCCTAAAACCCTAAATCCTAAACCCTAAAACCCCATGTACTACCCAAGTGGCCTGATATGGGATGAAGCCAGGCCCCAGCCGCGTCCGTTCCACCACCACACACCTGGCACTCCACGCGAGCTCGTCTTGCCAATTCTAGGGTTTAGGGTTTAAGGTTTAGGGTTTAGGGTTTAAGGTTCAGGGTTTAGGATTTGAGGTTTAGGGTTTAGGGTTGCGGGTTTAGGATTTAAGGTTTAAGGTTTTCAGGTTTAGGGTTTAGGGATGTTATCCCAAAAATGGAAAATCAAATGGACAAGAAAATCGAAAATGAAATGGAAACTGTGGTTTTACCGGCTGGATACAAAACTACCCCAAACCTTGGGAATCATGGTTCTCCACGTATATGGGGATCAAGGATATTATCATCCCAATCCTGGAGAATCAAACGGAACCTGAAATGGCAACGGGGATGATATTTGGCTTTAGGGTTTAGGGAAGAAACGGAAAAGAACGCGGAATCCAATTGAACCCTAAACCGTCCTAAACCATGGCCTAGGGAATGGAAAAGAAGACGGAAACCACAATATTCGGGTGCATATACAGGGGCTGCTACGGGCTCAATTCGGGTTTAGCGTTTAGGATTTTATTTTGTCAAAAATGGAAACGGTGATTGGGGGTTCAAAGGGTTTGCCCTGGATTTCCCCATGCTTAAACGGAGATTGGGTCTGGACATAGTACTGCTGCAGAGGATTGTATGGAGATGATTCTAGGAATCGACTCATCGACTTCCATGCCCTTGCTTGAAGAACTTGCGTAATAATAATAATAATCATCCCCATCATCATCATTCTAATAGTAGTAATGCAGTGGCGATGACAGTAATAATAGCAATACACCTTGCACTTCAACAAGCTTTTGGCGTACAGAATGCTCGTGCTCAGAGTCCTGTTCCTAGCATCTTAAAGAAATTGCTGTTTTCAAACTCCCGGAACGGAATCTAATGAGCGACTGCAACAAATTCCAGGTATGGAGACCCATCTGACACAACTTTCACAAAATCTCCTGCCTGGTGTTGCCCTCCTTGAGTTCGCCAAGGGTGCATTCGATCTGCAAACAAGCTGCAGTGGAAAGTAACCAACGAAATCGCTCAAAGTAAGGATTCTCTTGTTCGCGTATACTTAGGGGACTTTTCAGTAACATTCTCCTGGCCTCCATCTCGATCGTAGGCTCCTGCAGGGGAAGCAAAGGAAGCATTTGACGTACACCCGCAGAACGGAGGGATCTGTGAATTTTGCACATAACGCTGTGAGCGTGGAATGTGCTTGTTGGACCAGAAAGTAGTGCGGATGGACCCTGGAACACGTTTCCCGTCGGAAAGCTTGCTTGTTGCGCGGCAGTGACGCTCCTTTGGCATGGAAGGGAGCACAGGCAGGTCTTCCAATTCCGGCTCGTACCTGTCAAGACTTTGGCTCACTCACACGCTAGCTACTAGCACTTCTGGCTCATCTTGCGCACGCTACGCTCAAAGGGTCCGCTGAGGAAAAGAACTGGTTGAAGAGCTCGAAAGGATCCCCCACATACCTGCTTCGGCAGGTTTGAAATGCTCACCACGTAAGGCAAAAAAGATCGGCGAGTCAAAACAAAGAGGAGCACTGGTAAGGCTCAAAATCAGTGCCGTGAGGCGGATTCCTTGAGCAATTGCGATCACAGCGCTGTCAAGCTCAAGGATTTTTGCCGCAGGCAGCTTGCAGGCAAGGGTCTTCAGGCCTACCTCTCCATGGGCATCGAACCTGGGCCAAACAGGCTGCTTGGTATGCAGACCATGACTGAACATGAAGCTCAAGAATAGTTCACACTGAGACTGCAGCTGCTGCCGTCTGAGTGGATCTATGAGCACCTGGGCGCAAACCCCACATATCCGAGTCAAACCATCGCTTGAGCAGCTGCAGCCCACGGCACATCGTATGCTTCGGCAATGTCCCGAAATCGTGACTGTGCCTCTACCTGTCAGGCAGTCCAACCTAGAATCACTATACTGGTTAACTGAGGATATTTTCTGCAGGGCGTTTATAGGGATAATGGAAATGGAACAACTATATCATAAAAGGGTATAGCAGCATTCAGCAGCCTGCCTTCGCGCTCGGGTTTTTCTGCGGGTGCCACTTCGCTGCGGCCTGAGATTTCACGCAAGTGCTCGACTTCGCGAAGGGGCATGGCTTGGCATAGCTGTGGGAGACTGACATGGATGCGAAGCTACTTTTTAAGCATCATATGGCATCATCTCAGATTTTACAGTGAAGATATAGAGCTTGTGTTCGGGCTCTATGAGACGTACGAGGACACCGCATTCTCTCATGCGGCTTGGAGCAACTTGGTGTCCCCGCCCACTGATATCCCGAACGAATCTGCCGGGTTGTCGCTGATCTGGGGATGTTCAGCAAAGCATAGTAGTCACGCCTTGGACCGCCAAAAAAACTTGTTCGGCAAGTGGCCACTTAATACTAATACCAAGGACCTGTAACTTTGCACTGACAGCAAGTACCTACTACTCACTTTGATGATTGATTATTAGGGTTCAGTATAAGGGCAGGGGATTACATGATCTGGCTACTTTATACTGATTTCAAAACCGGAAAATGAATTTGGGACTGTTAACTACTACAAAAATCCACCACAACGGTGGGGTCGAAAAAGTTTGCCCAGCTCATGGTGTCTGGAACATACCGGACAATGGTGGGCTGCTGTTGAGGAACTCGTTTTCCTGAAATAAAGAAACCGTATCATGTACTGTATACCCATATTACGGTAGATTGATTTGAGTTCCTAAACAGCAACCCAGAACGCTCTTGGCCCAAGGTCCATGCGCCATCCGCCCAGCAGCTGCGTGAGCCTTGAGCAAAGGCGAAAATGGCTTCCCCGTAACATTCAACACACCCAGGAAGCAGGGCTTAGGGTTTACGTGGGTTTTGGGGCAAGGTTTATAGGAATAAGCGAGCATCAGCTGTAAACGAAAATGGAAATCCAATGGAAACTGGCATGATATGCAGGTGTATTGCGAAACGCCAGTGTTATCTATCATCGTAATGATTAGGGGCAATAGGATATTGCCTGGTGATGACCGTGGTTTTTACCCGCCTAGAACACACCTTACCCCCTAACATTTATTTCGTGCGGTCCCCAGACTTGTTGGGCCATTACGAGCAACATTGAATGCTAAAGAGCGGATGCGGGCTTTGTATACCTAGTCTACTGCGGCCCCCACTACTTCGTCCAGTGTAGAATCCTGATGGATGTGGAGCGCTCGATTGTGAAGTTCTGTCCGGAGACCAATCAGTCAGCACTCCCTTAACTCAACTATACGAAGCTTGATTTTGGCGGAGGGCATGGGATTTCGAATCAAGATTCCAGAACTAGTGGATCCTTTTTGGCACTCTCCATACTCAAGGTTATAATTTTAATGGTATTTGAAAACATGTTGGTCTACACCTTGGGGCATCCCTTTCTTTTGGTAGACTCCCATCTTATACACAAGTAGGCTTGTAGCACCTTTGGAAGCAACACCCAGAGCCCTCCAGAAAAGATTTGCCTAAATACCAGAGTAACAGAGGGTCATAGAGGGTATAGAGAGCTATATAGAGATGTGTAGCCCAATAAGGAGACTCAAATACAAACTAAAATGGAAACTGGGAGGACATGTGGGTTTACAAGGATTCAAGGTTTCGGGGGATTAGGGGTCCGTTCTTGTCCCTTTCATGGGGCTTAGAAGATGTTGGTGGGATTTAGGGTTTAGGGCTTAGGGTTTAGGGTTTAGGATTTAGGGTTTAGGGTTTAGGGTTTAGGGCCCCAGTCTGAGGGACTCAATGTGGCTCCGAAGGTCTCCTCACATATGGGAAAACCTGCGGGAGGTTCCTTGACAAGAGGCCCACAACCACAGACAAAAACTCCATGAGGGCAAATATGGTAGTTTCCCTAAATGAGGGGACCCCAATGTAGACCCCAATATACTATAGCCCTTATTATTGGGACCCCCAAAAAAGGTACCCCCTAATTTTGGAAAACCCCCATATCTCGCGAACCCCTTCGCATGGATGCCCCCACAACTTTCCAGCACCCTCATTATCAGCAGCTGAGCCCGCGGCGACAAGCAAGTTCAACACTCGGTCCAAGCCGCTGAGCCAAAGACGCGGCAGGCTTCGGGTTTAAAGTAATCACTTCCCCCTAAGATTAAAGCCCCCCTAAGAATGATTAGGGGGAGCCCTTTAATGTTAGGGGTAAAGGATTGTGGAGTTTGGGCTAGGTTCTTAGGGCATAGAATTCAAAGCGAGCGGTTGAGGCCTGAATCTTCATGGATGCAACACATCACAACTCCATGCAGCAAAATCTCACTAGTTCATAGTAGGTTGAATATATAGTATAGGAACTATATAGGCAGTATATTCCCCAATTCCCTACTAAGAATCAGTAAGAAATGCGAGCTTATGAGAAAGTCCTCCATCTTGCAGCTGGCACGGATTTCACGGGCCATCTCCTCAATCTCCTCCTTCGAGTAGGTTGTATCGTACAGGAGCACAGTCGCTTTGCGTGCAGCAACTTAAGTGCAGACCCGAACCTACCTTCAACTGCCGTTTTGTGAAATCGATTCCGCACGAGACTTCGCGAGACACATCTTTCTCTCTGGATTCGCTTGTGGAATCCGGTTCAGGCTTGGGAGATCAACACTGCAAAGCTCGGCTGCTTGGGTTGGGTGCAACATTGCAATGAACACCCCAAGAAGGAATCCCTCTTTTCTGGAACCTGCATGTCTACATACAAATTTACGTACACATGACATAATTATACATATACGGCTTTATCAATGGTAGTTGTCGCTTCGTGTTCCGTTCTATGGGAGCAGACTCACGCATCACTCTTCGAATCCGCTTCGTGGGGCGGGTCCTGGAGTGACAGGTATACATGGGACTGTCTGTAAATCGAGCTTAGCGCTTATGCCTTGCAGTTTAGGGTTTATTCTTCTATTTTGTAAATTACTCATGAAACACGCATGTCATCATGACCTAGCAGAATATCAGCGAATCAACGCCAGCCTGACAGGGTCAGGCATTCAGTGACCAAACGTCACATATGCTTCAGACATGCGCACCATGATATGCTGTCGCCTTAAAACTGAAATTGGGATGGATACTTTGGCCAAAATGTGAAAGAAGCGCTGAGGAAAGTAGATCACTATGGTGGCGCTACCTCCCATCACTCTGGAATGCGCAACATTGGTGCAGGCGCTGAGTTTGGTATCAATACACACCACCACGCACTTTACAACAGAAAGACTATTCGTCAGGAAGACGCTGATTCCAGCTCCATGCCATCAGGCATGGCATCTACCATTTTGATGCAGGCGCTGAGGCTTGGAAGAAATTTGCAAGGAGTCAAGCTTACTTCCTACGCTTCACCATGTGAGCTGCAGTTCACATTTCCCAGAGAATTAATCAGGAAATAGACTAGAGACTCTACTAAACTATCAAAAAAGGCCCCCACTGTCTACTCTTACTGGCCTCTCAGTACAGCTAATATGTGCCATGGCTCATGTAGGCGCTGATTGCCACACAGGTTGGCCCAACATGGGATCTAGATGTTTCACAATCTGGGTTGCTGTTAAGGAACTTAAATTAAGTTACTATATTGGGGAAACCCTATTATTTACTATATATATATATACAATTTATGGTAACTTAAATTAAGTTCCTTAACAGCAACCCAGCACTTGGAAATTCATGGGGCAAATGACTGCCTGGGCTTCTCTCCGCTTGAACATAGTTGCAGCATGATAAGGGTGACCGAGGCCACTAGCTTCAACCAAGGGAACTAGCTTCCAACTGCAACTCGAATTTCAACATGCACTCGCAAGCCGACATCCTCTTGAATTTACGAGAAGCTCTACCAACACTTCAGAAAAAGCTGCTAATCTAGCAGATTCTTGCCGCATAGCATATTCCTCAGCAGGTGTATCTGCTTAGAGTTTAGCGTTTAGGCTAACCGGTCTATGGACATAGGGGCTGGAGATTAGGGTCGGAGCTTGTAGACCCCAGCCAGTACCAGGCCTCAAGGTGTCACAATAACTTTAGCCAACTTGACCCTAAATCCTGAAGACGATGCCTAAATGATATAGTAGTAGTTCTACGTTCTTTTGCATTACCCCTAAACAACCCTATGTTACAGTTATGTAGGCTTTTATCAGAGAACCCTACATAATTTGAACCAACTTGACAATTGCGCCTGCTGCGCAGCGGCAGCGGCAGCTGTTGCTGCGGCTGCAGAGGCCGCCGCAGCAGAGGCCGCGCTGGTCTCGAGGAGCTGAGACAAACCTGCATGTAGGGATGGCTTTACAGGGTTCTCATAGGATTTCTGTAGGGATTATGTAGGGACTATATAAGGTTTATACAGAGTTTATACGCGGTCTATATGGGGATAATATTGCTGATTATCTAGTGGTTGTGTAGAGAAGATACTGATCAACAAGGACGGTACCCATCACGGAGAATCAAATGCAGAAGAAAATGAAAGAATAATGGAAACTGAGTTTACGTCAGGATGTATAGGTTTCCGGGCTCTTAGGGTTAATAATGGAGAAGCAAATGGAAAAGATGACAGAGAATGAAGTGGAAACTGGAACTATACCGCTAGTATTGAGCGTCAGGAGGAGGTTGGTTACTGCCATACCAGAGCAGGGACACAAACACAACACACTGGCACCCATTCGATGGGGTCGCCACATGAAGTCTGGGGGAGGAGCCCTTTCCTTCACATGGCTTTATTCCAAGCTTCTGGGCTTATCCTCGGCCCTAAACCCTAAACCCTACAGGGCTAACACTTTCGCTTTCCCCCTCCCTCTTCTGTGTAAAATCCAGGCCATGCGGTGGTTTCCGAAACGAGCAAAGCTTCCACCTCTACCCCGGATGTGGGGATCCTATATGTGGGTGGTAGTCAAAATTATGGTCCCTTTTTGGGTCCCTATTGCAATACGGCACCTCATATTTAGGGTACCCAAAAAGGGACCATAATTTTGACAATCACCCCATGTAGCAACACCCGAAACGGGTTTTGTCTCCCGCCCACAAACCATGCTAGTGCACCTTGATGTGGCAGTTTCCTGAAATAAGGAGAAGCCAATATAGTGCCCAAAATTATATTCATCCTTCTTGTAGGGACCCCAAAGAGGAACCCCTAATTTTGGGAAACTAGCATGTAACCCCTGCATACTAGTGGTTTCCATTTTCGTCTTCATTATCCCTATATAACCCTATAGTACCCTATATAACCCTACGTTCCCCTAGATTGTCACAAGGTTACCTACACCCCCTCCACCCCCAACCCCTCGAACCCCCAAGGAAGGCGCTCTGACGCGCTTCCTTCAGCTTGCTTGTCAGCACTCTCTCGCGGAGTGCCTTGGCCTCATAGTAATAGTGATAGTAAGAATCATGGAATAGTGGTAGTAATAATAGTAATAGTAATAGTGATAATAGTAATAGTAGTGATAGTAATGATAGTAGTGTAGTAACACTAGGAATAGTAGTAGTAATAACAGAAATGATACTTCCAACAGTCTCATTCGGGTTTACTTGAAAGTTCAGGGTTTTGCAGTCATGACCCAAAAAGTATAAATGTACTTGGAAGAACCCCATTGTGAACCCCTACGTATTTGGTTATACTTGGTCGAAAAATACCGAACATAATTTGGTCCAGGGCCTAAGCCAAGATAGGATCTGGAAAGGAGATGCACCAGAAGGGACACTAACTTGATGGTTCTGCTGGATTTTAAGAATATCATGACTACAAGTGCATGACTTCATCACTTTTTGGCATCATGATGCTTCTTGCCCTCATATGCCAGCATTGGCATCGCTTCAGACAGGTCGATGGGGACTATGCGCGGGCTGGCATGAGATAATGTCAGATCTGTAGAAACCTATGATCCGGGTGGTGTCTACAGGCTTTAAGTCGTCTCCTAATGGCATGCTCTCGTACTCAGCTCTCACAATCCGAAGGCCACGGTCCCAAGGCGCCGGCCAGGCGCTGGATTGGCGCCAGGATACCTGCGGCAACCTGAAGTCACAGCATGGATCAAAGTAAATGCCTAAATTACAAACAGAGGACACAGGAATTGAATACTGAGTTGTTAAACGACACTAAATGGGCATGAGAAATAGTAGAGCCACTCAGGCGCTTGCCACTCGGCTTTGATCTGGGCGTACTTCAGACAGAGCGTTGGTTTGCACCAGCGTCTTGACCCACTGGGCGCAGGGCTGAGGGCTTGAGCTTCAAGGTTTTAGCATTTTGGACCACGAGGTTTGAAGCCTCTTAATGCTTCGGGATTTCCGGGTCTACAGTAGTGGCTTGGGGTCTGAGAGCCGCGCGCCTGGCAGGTGTCTTCTTGAGTGGCGTTGCGGCACACATCTCATATGACGTACGCTTTTTGTGTGTTGTCTGGGCTAACGCTGATTGGAAGTTTGGTGAGTGTGCTATCTTTTCCAAGATTCAGGGTATGCGTTGACGATATCGTTGGTGGTCACCGTGTTATCGCTTTCCAATAAACAACCCTCCGTCACGAATCCAATGTCCATCCTTTACATATCTCCTATGACCAACAGAAAATCCCGTTTCATGAGGAAAGATCATCTGTAGTATCACCGTGCGTAGAACTGCCTCAAAGACGAGGAGGACGAGGAGGAGGAGGAGAGCACTAGGAAGAGCCATGCAAGTAACCTAAACCCTGAACCCTAAACCCTGAACCCTAAATTAAGGCCCTGAGGTCTAGCATGGTCTAGCAAATTGTCCAGGACATGCCGAGCTGCAGAGCGCTGACTCCGTGGCAGTGGCCCAACGTGGGTTTCCAGGATACCCTACAGGTAGGTGGAGGTTTGGAGGTTGATGGAGATTTCGGGGTTTCCAAAAATCAGGTTCCTTTTTTTGTTTTGGGGGTCCCTATAATAAGGATTATAGCATTTTAGGGGTCTATATTGGGTCTCCCTATTTAGGGCAAACTGCCATTTGGGATCTGTGCGAGCTGCTGGGCCGTACCAACAAATTGGATCCAAGATCCTACTGCGATTTGAAAGGCGAATTGAGCCAGTTGCACATGTGCAGTCTGAGCCTCCGCATCGGCAAGCAGGCAACCATAGACGATGGCCCGGCGCTGGAAGCCCTGGCAGGGACAGTATGTGACTATGCTCAGGACTGTGAGGAAGGGGAAGGAGAGAGGGAGGAGCAGCTGTAGGATCGCCAGAAGTAACAGCAAGCTGAGACGGCCTTCCACTCCGCTTGGTCCAACAAGACCTGTGATCAGTCCACAGGCAACAAAGGTTGCAAACAGCTCGTGAATTCACGACAATTGCCACACCATGGACAATAACAGCTTGAAGTCACAGGGACACAGCAATCCCACTTCACAGCAATTGTCTCATCAAACCTACTTGTCTTGTATGACTGCATGCCCGAAGAGATGGTGTCAGCTGCGTTCAGCAGCAACAAGAACAACAATGATGCAAACGTCATGCCGGGGCGTTCACTGCATCAACAGTGAAATCATTCTCGAAGTCCTCTTCAGCTTGCAGTTGGTGCAGAGTGGAGCGCTATCGAATGAAGCAACAGTCTTAGGGCAGCCCCCAGCCCTGTCCTGCTCAGACCCAGAGACGATCTCAAAATCATCATCCTTCGCCAAAGTCTCCACAGAACTGCGGATTGGAAGTTCCGGGTTGTAGCTAGAGATGTGGAATTGCTTCTGCCCCAGTCTGAACATGAACATGCGAAAGGTTGCGAGGCAGTCCTGCGACTCCAAGCTGGCGAGGATGGCCATTGCGTGCATTGCCTCCTTGAGTCAAGGGCTACTGTCATGGCTGCAGCTGCCAGTGGAGCCCACGATGCTCCTGAAGTTCAGCTTCTATGACGTGCACGGCTCCGCTGACGGGCTGGCATAAAGCCTGCAAAGACCGATTTTCTGACAAACATGGAAGGTTATCAAAACATATCAAAATTAGGGTTCTTTTGGGTCCTCCAGCAGAATCAAGCCGGTGGAACAGCCCAGTCGCTATGAGAGAAGAACTCGCTGGCGTACTGGAGAAAGGTAGGCTTGCCTCAAGAGCCATTGCATCCCTGAAAGACAACCCTGCAAAAAATCATCCGAGCAACGAGCCTGGCGAACTGCTGTTGCTAGAGCCAAGATCAGAAGGATCGTCAAGAGCCTCAACACCATGGGTCAAATACTATGAGAACCTCCGTAGGAGGTCCTGGCGAGAAAGTTCGAGAACAAGCCATGGAAGCCAGAACAACATGAGCTATAGTCTAGACTCCTAATATCTAACTTAATAACCCCAATGATACTCCCTTCTATAATACCCTATATAGGCCCCTCCAAGGAGTTTAGACTATGGCCCACATGGTAGTTTCCCAAAATTGGGGGACCCCCAATATAGACCCCAAATACTTTAATCCTTATTATTGGGACTCTCAAAAGGGTACCCCTAATTTTGGGAAACCCTAAACCCTAAACCCGAAATAGTAGCTTCCATTTTCTTTTCCATTATCCCTATATAACCCCTGTAAAGCCCTTTAAGGGTACCTCTGATTTTGGGAAACCCCCACATGAGCTGTACAGCTGTGCGTGGCCGAGTCTCGCTCCAGCGCACGTTCCAGCTGCTGCTTCTGAGCGGCCAGGAGCTGGCAGGCGCGCTCTTGTGAACTGGGGACCCATACTATAATATAGTATAATATACTACAATATAGTATGTTATATTATGATATAGTATAGTATACTATATCATAGTTATTTGGGAACCCTGAAAATATTATGGCTTCTAAGGACAGTATGGGATCCCCCTTCTAGATTGTGCGGGGCTGCATTGAGAAGTTGCCATGTAGTGTGTCGCCAGCTATCTCTGCCGGCTGGCCTCCGGCACAGTGCCCAGCGTGCGGTCAAGGGCTAGTCTTTTCACCAAGCCTACCGCCCAAGCAAATGCATACGCAACAAGCTTTATCTGATTCGATGCAGCAGAACGCTGCCTCTGACAGCGTACCCCCACAGAACACCTCGGCTTGCTTTCAGGAGGACACTTCTGCGACCTTGCCTCTGGGCTGCTGGCCCAAACAGTACCTGAGCTGCATGGAGAACAAAAGGGCACCTTCCGAACATGCTGACTGAGGAATCCAAGCTGCTGAATGCTGGCATGCTGTGGGGACGTCGAAATCATCACCCTGCCAGTCACGACCCATTTCAAGCCTAGGAATTCGCGACCATCAATACCGGCTGGCTGTGCCCATCGAAGGCAACGTTGTCCTCGTCAGATATGCTCTTCTCATCTCCCCACCTCATCACCAGCTGGTAGCTATGAATAACAGGAATAAGAATAATAAAAATGCGAATAGTAGTAGCAATAATAAAAATGACAGTTCTACTGAAAATAATAGTAGAAGGGAAATAATAACAAGCATAGTGTATCCATCACGAGCAACCCTGCAAGGTAACACGCATGCTCTGAACTTGCATCTATGTCACGTAGCCGAGACGTAGCCTTCCAGTACCCTTTGCGTCTCCTCTCTGCCCACCACCTGGCCGTTGCACCAACTTACCGGCCTGATCTACAACATATTTGGGTTACTTATGGGTAATGTATAGCAAATAAAAAAAGAGTTTCTATAGTAGCTTAGTCTAACTTTCCTTAAGAGCAGCCATGCACAGAAGGTTTCTCCTCCACTGGGCGCCCTGCAGATGGGTCGATTCCAGCTAAGACTGCCTCAACGTCTGAGATCAAGGATGCCTAGCCTCCCCTACTTGGATGGTCAGGAGGACTTAGCAAGTACATGATGGGGATAATTGGGGTTACTCTATGCCTTATAGGGGCTATAAGGAAAACTTACCAAGTCCCACCGACCCTCCAAGCAGCCTCCTGGCAAAGGGCCACCATAAGGGGGTTTCCCAAAATGGGTACTTCCTTGGTGGTCCCAGTCTGGTCCCTAGAAGAAGGATCATGGTTTTGGGGGTCTACAGTGGGGTCCCCTGTTTCAGGGAACTACCATAAACTCTGAGGCTGGTACTGAAACTGCGTCCTGAACCCTGAGGCCGGGCACGCTGGCCTACAATGTGCTGGCTGTCATGCCCCGAAGTGGAAACAAGAACTGCCATCACTGACTCAAAAGGAAGAAGATCAGCGCTAGCTGCGGAACATCATTGGACATGCAGCTGGGTTCTTTTTCTCGCCGTGTCTCGGAATCTCGGATTTGATCCTTAGTTGCTTGCAATCAGGCTCCCCAACCATGCTGCTACGCCAACAGTCACACCAACAGGCTGAGACCCGCACCCCATACGCAGTGAAAAGTTCCAGTCTTTGCTGACAAGTCACCTTGGTGCAGGTTGAAAGTTGAAACCCTTCGGACTATGATGCAAAGCACGCAGGCGCTCGTCTAAAAGGCAGGTACAGGCCACAGTACCGTCTCCTGTGTTGCCAGCATTCACATGGAACATCTATAAAGGGGCCCAGCGAGGGTACTAGCTTAGTTTAGAGACCCAGCAACGCCAAGTTCCCGGCAGCGCATCTCTCGAGACAAACTTGCTTGTAGGCATTCACCTCTAACAAAAAAGCTTGTGCATGGGAGCCATTGACGAGTCATGCTGTCTAGGATCCCCGCGTCCACCGCCACTTCGGCCGCGCATGTCTCCTGCCCCTGTCGAGACCGCTGCAGCATCTTTTGCATTGAAAGAAGTCTTGAAAGAGTGAGAAGGGGTGAAAATCTGCCGCCACACTGCATCAGAGCGCCTGCCCGCAGGCGAACGGTCGGAGAGTAGAAGCTGAGGTGCCTAGGCAGTGCTATGGAAAGCAAAAATGTTTTTGCAAGGCACCATGCGCCGAGGGGCGCGTGGGAGTGAACTTTGCCACGCGCTCAGAGCAGTCGCTACCTCAAGAAAAAGCTGATCCATGACCCACCACACGCTGCGGCTAGCTGGCATGAGAGGACTTGCAATGTCAACAGACTGTGTGCTGAACTGCAAGCATCATTGCAGGCATTCTCAAACTTGGAGTTCTGACCTGGCACACTGCAGCATAAGCAGACCATCTTATGCAACACGGCTGTAGACACTTCTTGCGGCAGGCAGGGGAGCTGGCTTTGAGAAGGGTCCTCTGCCCACAGCTTGAAGTACCTGCTCCTCACATTCGCAGCTGCGAGAGCGTCTTGCTGCACTAGTTCGACAGATGTTGACAAGGAATCGCAGCTGCGCCTCTTGGCGTAGAGCTCCAGCACCCTCTCCTCGCTGCTGACCGGCATTGGATGCAGACCTCAGCTCAAGTCGGTGGCAACAGGATGGAATTTGACCCAGAAGTCCTCACCCATGTGACACAAGGCGCCCACCGCTGACAGACTCTGACTTGAAGATGAAGAAGGACGGATACCTGTTGACTTCGCCTGGACCAAGGGCAGGTACCAACTTGGCAATTGCGGCCGAATCTGCAAATGTCAAGTTTGTGCTTGAATGCCTGAGGCCTCGGCGGATGATATGTGTGGAGCCATGGATTCCCGGCAGAACCTGGCAAGGCAGGAGCTGCCACAACGTGCCTTCGACAGTACGGGCATGGACAGCCCGCCTCTTGCAAGGCTGCGAGCCAGAAGAAGTCGCCCTCTGGGAATTCTCCATCCACAAAGTCATGACCTGAAGGGTGCATCAGCGAGTACTTCACTTTCGCTCGCCGACTAGGCATGGAACGGCTGCACGTGCCGATGCGCAATGCCAGACAGCCCACATCCAAAGGCTGCAGCCCGCGAAAATGCCTCCAGTCCGGACCTTCGGCCACCAAGCCTTACCATTCGAACGGTGTGGCTCTAACCCGACCGGCTCCATCCCCGAAACTGTGGCCGCCAGCGTGTATGTCTGCCACCACGCCCGCAAAGTCATGGCGGGCGTCTAGGTAGACCTCGAACAAACATCCCAGCGCCAGTGGTTGGTACTTGGGCTGTCGCTTCAACAAGCGCTTTTTGCAACATCCTGAGGCTGAGGCAAAATCCAACGCGTCATCTGCAATCTGAGAAGCTGCAAAAGCACTGTCCTGAGTGATTCCAGCACAGCGTCAAACTAACAAGTCCAAAACAGCTTCCTGGGCTGCAACCTACTGGATCAATGTGACTGGCAATGATTTCTCGGAGTTTCAACTATTGCTGTTCATGTTGTAAACAAGCTTGCTGGTGCTGTTTGAATCTCCCTGAATCCGCACGGACTCCATACATCACACGCCGAGTGAGGATTCGCAAAACCAATTTTCTGGACACAAAGGCCACTTCTGGGGATCGTGCGAGGTTCAGAATCTCCGCACGACCTGAACCTCAAGCAACAAGAAAGCTCCAACTGCGGTGCATATGATTCCGGACCAAGACTTTACTTCCCTGACACATGTGGCACCTTTCACCTGTCTTCGGCATACTGCATCTACATGAAGCGACACGCAAGGGTCGGCTCATATGTCGGGCGAGCTTAGGTCCGCACTCAATGCCCTGGCAAACAAAAGCAACATGCCGCAGAGCTGGACGAACGCACGGGAAGCTCAGCTCGGGAGCACTCTTCCAGACGTCTTTCGCATTGTAGGCGGTGCTGCCTGCAAGGCTGTTGAGAGCCTTCAAAGGTTTACGGGTTAACTTGCTCCAAACATCCGAGCCTCTTGGCGCCATTGCCATTCACATTTGCTATGTCAACATAGAACAGGTTGTCAGGAACTGCCTCGCATGTAGCAAACACTCTTGTCTGGCCAGGGTTTCTCTTAACGGGGATATAGCGGGGTGAAATAGGGGTTACGTCGGGGTTACATAGGGGTTTTATAGGGGCTATGTAGGGGTTATATAGGCGCTATACAGGCGTTATATAGGGATTACATAGGCGTTTTATAGGGGTTATATAGGTGTGGAGAAGCTGCCTCCTGGCCCCATAAGTCTACCAAGCGCAAACCTTAGCTGCAGTTGACAAGCACTTTGGGGAGTAATAGTAATAGTACTAACAGTAATAGTCAGAGCCGTAATAACTATAATTGTAAAAGAAATACTATTTATAATAGTACTGATTGTAATAGTAATGGTAATAGAAACAACTGTAATAGTATTAGTAATAGTATAATAGTAGCAGTATTAGTAGTAATAGTTGTAGTTGTAGTTGTAGCAGCAGCAGCAGCAGCAGCAGCAGCAATAGCAGTAGCAGTAGCAGTAGTAGGTGTAGGTAGTAGTAGTAGTAGTAGTAGTAGTATTATTCGTCGTCGTCGTAGTCGTCGTCCCAAAAAGTGCTATCTCGCACCCTAGAAGCTCACTCTGCATGCGGAAAGCGTTTGACTGGGGCCCTGTCGCTTGCCATGCCACTTCGAGAGAAAATGGTGAGCGTGAACACCGGCTTGAACACCAACCTGTCTTAGGGTGTATAGTCCCCCTTAAATAGAATATGGGGTATATGGAGATCTTATTCTTATATACCCAAAGCCATATTCTATGTACTTAAGGGGGACTATACGGGTTCAGGGTTTAGGGTTGCATTGTACCAAGTGGGTGTTGCCAAAACTTGTGGTCCCATTCATATACCCCAATCGAAAACATTGAGATCAGCCGTGTCAGCACCCCAGAGAGGCCCCAGAAACGTGTGAGAACCATATAAGAAACCCTAAACCCTAAACCAGTCCTAAACCTAAACCCTAAATCCTAAACCCTAAATCCTAAACCCTAAACCCCATCAAAAGGCTGCCTCCACAGCTTCGTTGACCAATCCCAGGCCTTTGCTGGGCTCAGGATTTTGGGGGCTTTGGGGTTTAGGGTTTAAATAACGCGCGGATCCGCCGGTGTGCCTGCTTGCCGGCACAGGTAAGTGTTCAGTTGTTTGCTGAATTGAGAAAATGCGCGCCTGCGCAGATAAGTGTTCCATTCTGTCTACACCTAATGCAAAATCGTAGGCATTCGTATGAAATACTTATCTCGCATCCATATAAGCATTTCGCGGCCCAATTCTGCCCTGCAG
>CAJNIZ010009569.1:45574-73487 GCA_905231905.1 Symbiodinium pilosum
ACATTTTGCCCACCGGTTTCCTGGGTCCTACTTGCGCGTCCCAGTTGGACTTCTAGGGTTTTTATTGTGTATGTATTAGGCATATGACTGTATCCATATACCTAACTTAAATACCTGTATATCTATATTTACATGTTCCTACAGTGGGAAGCCCCGCCAGCCGAGGCGGGCGCGCGCTAGCGTTTACAATTATATAGGGGTTCTATGGGGGTTATGGGGGGGTTGTATAGGGATCATGGAGAAGAAAATGGAAACTACTATATCATATAGGGGTTATATAGGGGTAGAATATTAGGGTGATACAGGGATCATGGAAAAGAAAATGGAAACTACTATATTATCTAGGGGTTCTATGGGGGCTATATGGGGTTTGTATGGGGATCATGGAAAAGAAAATGGAAACAAACAATACATCATGTAGGGGTTATATAATGGTAAAAATGGGGGGGGTTGTAGAGGATAATGGAAAAGAAACTGGACACTTATATATTGGGGGCTATATAGGGGTAATATAGGGATAATGGAAAAGAAAAAGGAAACTACTATTTCGTGGAACAGCGATGAGGTTGGTGGTTTCGGTGATCCTGCTGGAGCTCAGAATGACACACCGGTGCAACTAACTGGTACCAAAAGGAACGTGAGCCGCAAACTCGACAATGACACTTCCCATGATTCCTTCTCGTAATCACCCAAGAAGCTGTGCCTTCCCATTGTATGCCAGATGTAAGTGGTTTAGGGTTTAGGGTTTAGGGTTTATACTCAAAGGGCAGTTTGCAAGTATGCCCATAATCAAGGCCTTTGCAGCGCAAGTGTACATGGCGAGGAAAATCCCGTCTGCTGCCGCCTGCACATCATGACATGCGAATACCATTGCTTACCGAGCGTGACTCCAGGATTGACATTGAAAAAGCTTATAAAAAGATACCATCGTATACTAAAGATACAATATACTATGATATACTATGATATACTTTAATAGTACTCTAATAGTACTATAGTATATTATAATAGTACTATAATAATACTATAATAGTACTAATGTACTGTAATGTACTCTGTCGGAACTTTTTCCAACCACTGCGACAGCCAGAAGACCGAGCTTCTGAGCGGCATGTCACCAAGCCCTTCAGCAAGGGACCTTAGCACCCATTTAGGTGTTACAATAGTACCCCCCCCCCCCCGCCAAAGGTACCTCTTCAGGGTTTAAGGAGCTAATGGAGACTATATAGGGCTTAATAAGGCGCAATTGGGTTCTGAATCTGGGAGGGTGCCTTTGGGGGGAGGTCCCGCGGTCTGCCTGCTGGTTTACAACCGCCACGGCTGCTGTCAAGTCACGAAAGTAAGGCGGTCAGCATGGAGTCCATCCTCACCCAGGCTACCCAGACCCCTGGGAGGATCTAAAATTAGATCCCCTATATAGACCCATTATAACCTCTATATAATCCTTACATAATTTCTCATATGGTTCTAGGGGATCTACTTTTTAGATCCTCCCAGGGGTCTGGGTGGGTGTGGATTTCAGGCTTCCAAGGTTGGCTCACATGATGGAGTGGTCTGCCATGCACCTCTTGCGCAGAAGACTGAAAACCCTTAGTAACTCTGATTTGAGTGAGCCTTTTGGTAAGGCGATCTATGAAGCGAGAAGGCAGTACATCTCTCCAGAACTAGAGAGCCCCATGCTGAGAGCCCCGCCCTGCAGGTGCACCGACCAAGAGGAGGCCTGCAGCAGTTTCTTCCAAAAAGTTCAGGAAGCTCAAGATGATGAACGGGCACAATCTGCCGAGTACGCTATTTATGCAAGCTCAGGTATATTTAAAATTGCTATCTACAAATCCGATACAATCCCGAAAAGGGACCCTGCCTGACGTCTCCAGCGAATTCGTTTCCGCAACTCCAAATTCCGCAACGAGGATGTCGCCGAGCTCGAGAAACTCAAGGCGCTGGTAGAGCCCCTGGATCTGGATCTCATCAAGGTATGGATACCTGACAATATACTATAGTAGTTTCCATTTTCTTTACCATTGTCCGTATATAGCCCCAATATGCTACAGTAGTTTCCATTTTGTTTTGCATTGTCCCGATAGAGGATCAGAATCCATCAGAGAATTTGACAGTTTTTAAGAAGTTCTCTTGTATGAATGACCCAGGCGCCAGAGGAGAATGCAGCTGGAGGGCCATGCATTGTGAAGCTGCTGCACAAGGAAGAGGCTCCACGCGATATAGGTCTCCTTACTTGAAGGCTGAATCACAAGACTGCCGTGCAAGCGCGTAGGTTTCTTGTGGTTTCTCTTTTAGGCAAATCGTGCCTTCAGCAGCTAAAGAAGATGCACGTGCCAAAACTTTGTTGTCACTGACATATCCCTGCATTACCAGCATGGACTCTTCAGGGCAATCTTAGAACATACCGATACCCGAAGTTCTTCCAAAGGGTAAGTAAGCGTCGTATGGCTCGTAGGGTGGGTCAATCAGGACCAGCCGTCGGCGACCCGGAGGCTCGTCGTGAAGGTGTTGTGAAAACCACCAGTATGAATTCTGTTGCAAGGTCTCTACGCGCGCTGACGAAAACTGCTGTACATTCGATTTCAGCTGAGAGCAGGTTTCGGGAGACAACTCAAATAGAAGCGAATCGTCTTGCTGCCGTAGCCAGCGCAAAGCCACTAATGGCGAGCCTGGATATAGTGCAGGCTTTGCAGGCGCATTGGAAGGACCAGCAAAATCCCGCACTGCATCAAGGTAAGATGCCAGATGCCATGGCAGGCACTCCGAGCTTTGAAGCAAACGCAAAACCAAGTGCTGGCGGTCGGCGCCCAGGCTATAAACAGCTGATCCAGCATGCGTGTCGATGTAAGTGTATGGCTTTGGGTCTGCGTTCATGCACTGCATCATGGTTGCCAGCACAGAATGCTTGAAGCAGTCAAGGGTGCTGCCCGCTTGAGTCGCATGGTCGTAGCGTGCTATGCGAAAGTCATCCACCCCAGCATGGCACATACCTTCGATGATCTGCAGAACGCTTTCCCATTGACTGGCTCTGGTGCAGGCGCTTATGACAGCAGTGAAGCAAAGGGCATCTGGCTTCAGCTGCATGGAAGACATTCCAAAGACCAGGTCCAGAGCCAACCTCCATTGCATACCTTGCTGGCAAGCTCGAAGAGCTGCATCACATAGGAGCTCATCTTTGCCATCCAAGCCCTGTGCTTTCTGGTAGATGGCCAGAGCTGCTTCCCATTGGCCACCTTTCTCGCATGCTTTGATTGCTGCTGTGTAACAGATGGCATTTGGGCAAATGGACCCTTGCTCCATTGCATGAAGCAGCAGAATTACCTGCTGCCAGGCCCCCTGACAAGCCGTCATTGCTGAGCTGTATGTGAAGAGGTTAGCCTGCAGCTCCAGAAGGCTCATGTCAGCGCATATATCCATTGCCAAGGGCCAGTTCCCTTGCTGATCCGACGCCAGCAGCAAAGAACCAAATGTGAATTCATCGGCTTGCCTGACGGAACTTAAATTAAGTTACTAAATTGGGGAACCCTATTATTTACTCTATAGATATATACATATACATCTAAATATTATATACATATACCCATTATGGTAACTTCCTTTAAGTCCCTTGAATCCCTATATTCCCCCAGCATACATTTAATTGTCCATGTTCTTTTCCATTTGATTTTCCATTATAGGGGGATAATATAGCTTTATTTAAGTTCCTTAACCCTCAACCCTAAACCCTAAATAGTGGTCTCCATTTTATTTCCCTATATAACCCGTATGTTAAATGGCTTAATTCCCCCTAGACCCTAAACCCTAAACCCTTGAACAGCATGCCAGTTGCAAGGTCTGCTGGGCCATGGTAAAAGCCATGGACAAGGCCACGGCCCAGTTTTCTCTGCTGCAGGCACTCAAAGCACTGTTACAGCTGATCCTGGGTTGCTGTTAAGGAACTAACATAATGGGTGTGTACATATATATATATACATATTAGTAAATAATAGGGTTTCCCCAACATAGCATAATGGGTATATATAGTAAATACTAGAGTTTCCCCAATATAGTAACTTAAATAAAGTTCCTTAACAGCAACCCAGGGTCAGGTCAGCCAACCCATCTGGCATTTGCCTGAGTTGCTTCAAGGCCACTGGCCACAAGGCCTGATCGCAGGCGCTGATGAGCGCATTGTGGCTGATTACCGTTGGCACCAACCCGCTACACCGCATGAGCTTTAGCAACCACAATCCTGACTTCCACTGTGCACCCTTTCCAAAAGCGTTGATGCCCGCGTTGAGCACAATCACATTTGGGCGGAGCCCACACCTCGAACAGCAAGGCATGTCAAAGATTTGACCAAGTCAAGACTGTCCCGTTTAGTCTAGCTTTGCCTGCGGCTTATCTTTGAACGAGGATTCGAAACCCCTGCCTTTTCAGATCCGCAAGAATGTACGTGACCTCTTGCCAGCGACACCGCCTTGCGGCATTCGAGAGCAATGACGTAAATTTGCTGAGCCGTAGAACATCCGCGTCCTGACTGCCAGGCAGTGTAGGAACCCTGAGTGTAAGATTTCATCTGGCAACAACATCTGACATAAAGCCCATGCTTGCACATGACAGCCAGTTGACGCCCGAATACTACACGGACGGGTACTCTGTAAAGCCAAGCAGCACTCTTGGGCCCTTTTTTTGGCGGCTTGCTGGCAAATTCCATGGCAATTTACCAAACTGCTCGGTTATGCAAAGTCAGGGGACTGGAAATTCTGCAACTAATAATCAGCCCTGTATGGGAGCACCAGACGCCTTCATAAGGCTGCTTACAATCTGCTGGCATGGAGACCCTAAACCCTAAAGCATCCTCCCTGTAGACTTTGAACCCAGTCATTGTCGGCCGGCGAGACATACTCCTCAGATCTCCTGTGGTTCGACACTTCGAACCCTTGTATTACGTAACCCAGGGTGATTTAGAATAATTTCAAATCCCAATTTAAGGCCATTTTGGTACTGTTCCCTATGCAAAACACCATTTAGGGTGAGGTCGCTTTCAATTGCCCCCCAAAGGACCCTATCTAGCCCTCAAATAACTCCAAATGACCCCTTAATTGCCCGTATATAACCCTGAAAGGGCCAAGCCATCAGCCCTCCTTCCATGTACTTAACCAGCCCTTCATGCTTAAACTCTCGACCAAAACTCCATCAATCGACAGGGGCAAAGCCTTTGCGAGAGGAGAGAGGGAACATTAGTCCAATCCTTTTCCAACTTTCAATGTGATTAATATTGCTACTGTTGTAAACTTATGCAAGCTTTCTGCCATAAGACTAGGCTTATTTTAGATATACACAATTCCATTTTCAATACTATCGAGAATCCGCACAAAGCTCACAGAAAGCAGTTGCCTTCTGAAGCTCTTTGCCCTCAGCCTCGCACAGATGCGGAGAGACCCTTCATCATGGTATTGCTTCAGCACTCAGGTCGCAGAAGGTATGCCCCACATGCGAGGGAAGTCAGAACTTTAGGGCCCCAAGACAGACGGAGAGAGAGCGAGAGAGAGAGAGAGATCGCTCATCTTTGAAAGTTCCTCACGTCGACAGCAGCAAATGCATGCAACCGTAATTGCGCTAAGCAGAGGGAAAGCTGGACACAGCTTGCATAGCACAAACTATGCTTCAAGGTGGTGGGCTCCTTTTGGGTCCATGTAATACACAAGGAGTGCTTCCAGACATAGCCAAGCTGAGACGAAAAGAGAGGACCACACCCATTCTCCTTTTTACGCCGTCAACCCCAAACTTTAGAAGTCCTTGAGTAGACGGAACAGATGGACTGCGAATATCCTAAACCCTAGGTCTTAAACCCAGGCTCGCTTGTAACTCCATCCTCACGTACCGAAATCCCGCACTCAGGCAGGCGCGGAAGCAACCATATCTTTTGCCATCTCCAGGGCCTCTCTGCCAGTTGGCGATTTCCCAAAACTTGGAGGGGGGCACCCTATGGGGATTCCATAGGGATCATGTTGAGAAACTCCCATCTCAGGATCATGCGCGCCATGTTTAGGCGTGTCTCCGCCAGGACTGAAATATTTCGTGAGTATGTACATTGACATCCTAAACTCAACAATGAGCTGTGGGCCATGCTGTGGGACCGTTGCTCAAAGCTCTCCCGACAAAATCCTTCAGGGGAAACCCCTGTAATCAACAACCGTTCCCGGGGTCCAAAGGGTCGAAGGTACCCACTTCTATTGGGAAATTCCCACTTGAAGGCCAGCAAACGCGTAAACTCTGCCAAAGAAAGATGCAACCGCATATAACTCCTTCCAAAGGGTCAGCAGGTTTTCGTGGGCCGTTGTTGGTGGCATGTTCATCTGGAGCAGTGAATCTGGTAGGGACCTGTGGAATAAGGGAATCCTACTCCTGGACGTAAGCCGTGCGCAGCCCTCCCACCGGAACTTTCTGATAAGGTAGCCCCCTGTGAAAGGGTTCGTCACGTTCCAAGATCCCAGGAAGCAAGCTCCGAACTCCAACTTATTAGGATTATTATTATCATTATCATTACTATTTTTAGTCTCATCACTATTAAGACCATAACTACCCATAATGCTATGATTACTATCTGCGCACCGAGTTTTAAACAGCGCCGGCATCACCACGTCAGCTGCCTCTTGCCTCTCCGGCCTTGAAGGAGAGAGAAAGGACGACCGTGCTGTTGTAGTGGCACTTTGCTTACTTGTTGTAAGGGAATATCATCCCTACACAAGATATTCCAATATTCCCTACTAGCAACAAGTAAGCTTGCGACAAGAAGGAACCATTACTAGTGCAATTGTGATAGTAGAAGCCGCCTTGCTCACGCTAGATGCAAACACCAAACCAGCAGCATCAACAGTCGAGCTCAACGCTCTGCTGCCAAGAAGAGCATCGTACCTGGAATTGCTCGTCACCATGAATTGTCTGCACTATCCTGGCCAGCATGAACCGGAAGCTTAACATTAGCAACGCCATTGACATTTTAGTGGTTGTCTAGCAATGGCGAACAACTTGAACTGTTGTTCTACCTGGATTCGACCTATGCGTAACAGCAGTTCAAACAAAAACGTCGTTGAGGTCTTGCAAGCTTGGCATAGGCCTCTTCCCACCTATGAAATTACGTTTCTCAACAGTAGGGCTTCCTGCTTATCCTAGCAGACACAGGAATAGTTGATTGAAAATTAAATCCGCGGATGTCGATAAAGCCCCAGTTGCCCGATGACATCGTCGGCTTCAGCATCTGAGGAACAGGCCGATCTCCACAGCTTCCTTTGTCAAGGCCCGCTCTTCCAGCCACGCAAGGGTGGCCGCCTGCACAGGAGCAAAAACGACTGCAACCAGGATTGTGTCCATGTCATTTTCAAAGCTCTTTTGCAGTCGGTTCTCTTTTATCGGGGCTATATACGAAATAAGTCGAAAAAAAGAAAAAAACTATATACCCCTACATACACCCGTATAGACCCCGAACATGGGCTCCTGCCAATAACAACTGTCTTTGCTTGCTCAGATATTATCTGTATGCCGTGGTCAACCATCTGGAACTGAGTGCTCGTGGTATGTACGGTCTATATAGGACATATACGATGGATATATATATATACACTCTATGTCGGGATATGTAGCCCCAATCATGGAGAATCAAATGGAGAAGAGAATGGAAAAGCAAGAGGAACCTGCAAAAACTCATGGTTGGAATTTCCCTCGTTGATGGCGACGAGGTTTTTGACCAGAATGATACTCAAGGGTTCCTGGGTTGTACCCCTAAGATCGTACCCCTACAGGACGTTCCCAATATGACCCTAATATAGCCCCTTATGTGAGCCAATGTGGTCCCCTATGGTCCCTTTAAAGGATCCCAAAGCCCAGGGGTACAAGCCTAATGTTTAGGTAGCCTTAATACAAGGGGTGACAATAGCGTTTTGTTGCCGGCCCGGGAAAATCCCGGACAATCAATTGTGCTTTCTAACAAGTTCGGAGCCCGAAAATACATAAACAAGTCCAAATCGCAATAATTAATAAAGGGGTGGCAATTATATTACTGTCTGGCCGGAAACGTCTCGATTTCAATAGATTCCCTTTTACTTGTCCTACTAGTATTGCGAGCTGCACTACCTGGTCCTATCATTTATTATTGCGACCCCCCCCCCCCTTCCATAAGCCCAAATCGCAAAACAAGTTCTGGATGGGGGGGTTTCATTATTGTCACCTGAACATTAGAACCCTTGAGATACAATGACCATGGACCATTGCCATGAGCAAGAATGACGACGGCGTAGGCTCCAGAGTTTCAGTTTCACTTAGTTGCCGTGGAATTGTTGGTTGCTACTATGACTACAGGAATCATCAAAACCGCCTTGCCTCTGTGCCGGGTAGCTCCTCACTTGTTGGACACATCTCAGGAAGCTCGTCGCTGGCTCTGGCAAGGGTGGCATGGCATGTCAAAACCTCAAGTCCTGCTCATCTGTCAGGTTGTCGCCACTGGCTGCACCACCGCATGCAAGCATTGACGTTCTTGGCTTTGAATGCCTCGTCAGATGCTGCTTGTAAGGCAGGTTGGCATCCAAAGACAATGCGCAGGCCTTTGAAACAAAGCCACGCTGGGCAGCACGAACGAGCCTCAAAACAGCATGTTTGGGAGAATCTCTGACTGTCAGATGTCACCCCTTCGCCGAAAGCTTGGCCCTAGCGCTTGGTTGCCGGCAGACTGCCAGTCGATGCTGCCTGAGAGCATGCTTGCCACACAGCAAGCTGTTGAACTCAGATCTTGCGCATTTCTTTTTGACGGCAAGAGATGCATTGCACTGTCTAGTACAATTCCAGGGTGGGCAAAACCATTCCTACCCTTACTCTTGCTACCGCTTCCCTTGGCAGTACGATGTTTGACCAACACAGCAGCTAACCTCGATTCCTGAATGTCCCTCCTTTGACTTTTGGCTGCCAGCTGGCTGGGAACGTGCTAAAATTATGATCCTAAATCCTGAACCCTAAACCCTAAACCGCGTGATACATCAGTTGTCCAATGTTGTCCATTTACTCGGGGTCTTGGAACCAGGGACCTCAATTTTGGCACATTCCTGACGGCAAGCTAGCAAGGGTGTGAAACGTTAAAATAGCCCCATCAGTCTGTGCGGCTGGTGGGTTAGGCTCGTTGCAAGTGGCTGCACAGGGCTCATAAAATGTGCTAACTTTCGATTATAGCTCTCATGGGTGCATTTTGCAACCAAGCCACAACTGAAATTGGCCATGACATAATTACCACACCTCTCATACGGAAATTTGGTTGAATGGGAGTCCTCTTCTTTCATACTTCCCCAGACGTTCTCGTAAACCCTAGTCACCTGAAGGGCTTTCTGTAAGCCTCGGCGTGTTCCAAATGCTCTACCGTCTACTACATTACGCTGCCCGAAGCTAACATGGAACCTGAAAAGAGCCCCTTCGCAGACTACTGCCCTTTGAAAGTAGTCCATGTGAGGTTCCATGTTTGCTCGGGCGAGAGTACCTAGACCCTCCAACTACCCTCTTTTCAAGCCGCTGTACCCAGGATCAAGAACAATTAAGCGTACTGGGAGGGTCTAGGTAAATACATGGCTCATGCTCTCACTGCCATCTCTGCAATGCTCTGAGCAAGCTGGATCGATGTTCCGGCCTTGGCAGTTGATGTTCAGGGTTTAGGGACCCCCAGAAAAGACCCCATAACCCGGTGGATACTAAAAATCCTGCATGACCCTAAATACCTTAAACCTTGGGAATTGTGGTACTATTGCATAATAAGGTCATGCAGGATGTTTAGTATCAACAGTCTCACTTTGAACTATGACTGCTATGGTGTCGTCATTGATGCAGTCTCCTGATCCGTAGGGCAGTCACCATGTTACCCTCCTTGAGGGTCACTGTCAGGGCTCCTAGATGCCTATCCATATGAGCTATAGTCTAAACTCCTAGTATCCCCCTTAATGACCCCTATAGTAGTCTCATATATAATCCCTTATAGAACTCCCTTTAAGGAGTTTAGATTATGGCTCATATGGTTTAGGGCTTAGGGTCTAGGGTGGCGTTCTGCTAAAGGTCCTGGTAAAGAAGGGGCCATTGCGAAGAAAGGGGATCCTAACCAAACAGGGAACCTACGTTGTAGCCACTTTGGGAACCGTATTTTGAAAAACTACCATATGGGGTAGTTCCCAAAATCAGGTTCCCATTTTGGTACCACTAAATGTTAGATGCCGGAGTCTCATCTATACCCCAAGGAGGCCAATAATTTTGAGAATACCCATATACTCCAAACAGCCTACAGTTCATGTCATACTTCGAGTTTCGAGTCCCACCTAAGCCTGCGGCCTGCAGTTAATGGCACTGAGCATTTCCTCCACCTGCAGCACTACTATTGGGTCGAGATTTTCAGGGTTTGGTGTTGTTTAGAGGGGTTAGGATTTGGGGTTACTACCTTAAATCTGTAAACAGCCGTTGAATTCCTGTACGTGTTGAAAGGTTGGTCCTACAGTCCCTTATGCCTGAGAAGAATGGAAGGTAGCCTGAGGTCTGCCAACAAGCAGAATGCAATGATTTGTGGCTTCGGTTTTGCCTGCAGCAACAACAGTAGCACATCCGGAAAAATGATTAGCACATGAGCACTTCACACTTGTGAGCATCATCATCTCCCCCTAACAAAGCCGGCGTCCGCGTGGTGACCTTCCCAATTTTTCCATATCGGCGCTGCACTACACAGGGAATATGTGTTAGCTTTCATATGCTGATCGGCCCTAGCCGGACATGTTTCGAGACACTACGGTGACCCCTTTGAAGGTTTAGGTTTCTAGCCTGGAAATAACTTGAGCGCTTTCCTTCCTAGGATCAGAACAACCTGGCCTCTCCCTCCTGCTTCAGATCGCGGAGAGTTTCCGCATCCTAATCTCCACCGGGCTTCTTCAGAGAACTCCCAGATGCAGTAGGGAATGGAGGAACGGATTATCGGAATCATGCTAGAAGACAATGTAGGGTCGACTGCAGAGATGCACTCCTTCATTTCGTGCTAAGTCCTAGGTGAATAGCTACAGTGGTCTCTGAGTTTAAGTATGCCTATGCGCACCATAACGGGGCATCAAGCATCAAGCTAATTAATACAGGTAGCGTCAAGAAACATGTGTCTGCACACGCTGTGCTTCCCGAGCAGCGATAGTATTCGCAACAGCCCATGTTTGGTGAGGCCAGGGAGAAAAGAGCATTTAGAATGCTTTGGTACTAGTGCGGACAATGCTCCGAAGCAGAAGAATACTACGGGAAGGGTCGTTCTTCTACGAATAATGCTGATCATGATCTAGACTAGTCTCAATATTCAACAGCATTCCTTGGCAGTGGTAGCAGAACTAGTAGCGGAGGAGGCAGCGACAACACTTGTTGAGAGCGTGCAAGAGCCTTGCAAACGAGGCGCATAGCCAAGCTTTTCGAGGGCCTCCCAGGACTGGAAAACTGGAAGCCGAATTCTCTGAGGATGCTGGAGAGCTAGGCACTCAGCAAGGAAACACGGCAACAGCAACTGCTGTAATCCTGCACAACTTACCAGGTGCGAGTTCATTCAGAAGCATGCACTTCGCACATGTCGAGCCCGATGCCGGCAGCTCTTCCGTTACAGCAGGAAAGGTGAGTGAGCACAAAACACAAGCTGCCCGCTGCCAGCGCTTTGTCCCTGAGCTGCTCGGCCGAGTCTTTCGGTGAAAGCGATGAAGCCAGGTCATCTTCGCGCCGTGCGCTGGTGACATGTGCAAAAGGGACGACCTGGCCTCTTGGTCTTGCCCGTGCGACTCTTTGACAAGCTGGCAAATAAACTGGTCGTCCTTAACTACCTCAACAGCAGGTTACCGGCCAGCAATGGCCCCATCCACAACCACGGGGCAGAAAAGCAAGTCAAAAGCAAGTTAATACTGTGATTGCACGGCGAAGCCGAGCATGTAGACCATCCCAATCGGACATGTCTACGTCTCAGGCGGCTTTACATACTCATGCCACAGCCTAGACATTGCCCTCCGGAGGAGACGTGGGAAGATCCTGGAAGCAAAGCCTCCGTCAAGGGACAATGCCTAATCTCGCTGGTTGCTAGTAGGGGATGAAGGAATGGAAAAGAAAATGGAAGCTACCATAGTATTGGGGGGGGGGCTACATACGGGCTACCTTACCGTAGTACACAGGGGCCATCATATGTCTACTAACAACCAGTGAGTAACACAGGAACCTGAATAATGAAAATAGTGCCTTTGCTGGATGAATTGTTTTCCTTACTTACATGGGGACCCTAGGGACGAAAATCTAATTGTTCAGGCTCCTCTACATACTGTAAGTACATTGAAACGGCTGGGATTGCTTAATGCTATCAGGGTAGACAGCTTGCCAGGCCGTCCCTGACATCACATGCCTCAGAAACCCCACAGTTCATGCGCACCAGGTCACAACCATGGCAAAGCAAGTGCCCCAACACAACCCCAAAAGACGTGGACTGGTGAGGGTATCACGCCCTGTAACATGATCTGGGCTTCTGCTTCAGAGTCGTGCCAACTGATAGCACAACCACAGAGGGTATCAGTTGAAATTCCCGAGAAGCCCCTGTTCTACCTGAAACTCTGAGATGCAAGAAGCATGATGTGCATCACCAAACTTCGCAGCTGCGACGCGATCAAGTAAATCGGTCGCGCCGCTGCAACTGCTACGAAAACTGCGCTACAAGCGCAAGATACATGCTTCAGGTCACTGTGCTGCTACACTGTTTTAGCCCAGGACTCTTTGAGGAAACGTATGCCATGCTGGCTGTACAACTGCTCCCAGCCTGCAGGTACCATAATGATACCTGGACTTAAACTGGCATGACAAGCTCAAGCATCGAAATGGCTGAGTAGGCATCACAAATGCAAAGTGTCCTGCATTTCACTGAGGATTCCGGAGGGGCATGTGCTTGATGCTTTGGCAGTACCAGATTTAGCTGTGACACTGATTCTCTAGCGCAAGTTAATCATGTTGTTGATGACTGGGTGTCTCTAAACTGCATGGACCCTGCTCATGCTATTGCTACTCCAAGTTGAGCTTGCAATCCACCTGCCAGATTGCAACTTGTGCCCCGGTCCTGTCCACCAAGTTCACACGAATAGTTCAAAGTCCTCCTGTCAATGATGCCACTCAACGCCGTCCCAGCAGCAAGACTGACAGGACCCTTGCCTCCTCGACTCTTGTGCGGCTGTACGCCATCTTTGGCTCGATAATCTCATTGACACTAACTAGCAAGCGGCCCGCACCGGAAGTCATCACAGGTACCTGGGCAACACAGAGGCTGAGAAGAAATAAAAGCACAAATTCTACAAGAAGCCCAGCTCAGCTTGCCAGCCAGAGTTGCATACGTCAGGTTGTTCCAGTAGTCCAACCCCAGGATGCTGTTAATGGTGATGGGTGCACTGGGGAAAGCCCAGGTAGCCCTGTACGATGTCTGCGCGCATTGATGGAGAAGCTTGGGCAATCGGGCGCTTGAAACCTGCCGGCCAACCAATCATAACAAGAATGATCATTGCAGTTGGTGCTAGTCGTGCTAGTGGCAGTGGCGGTAAAGAGAAGTGCGAAACCAACAGATGGTCAAGCAGATGGAAGACATGATGTTTGCTATACTAACAACCAAGCAGGACACAAGTCGGTGCAAGAATCGCAACAAGTCGCGACAGCAGCACTCACTGAATAACTGCAACAATATGTTGACAAGGATTTCCGCTGTTATGCACTGGCAGCCTTGGCGCAGCTGCTGAGGACGGTGGTAGCCATCAAGCCCCACAGTCTACGTCTCAGGCGCAGATTGAGAGACGATAATTGGCTAAATCTCGAGCCCTATCATCGGCAATCGCGGGAGAATAGGCAAAGGCAAAAAGCTGCAGCCCAGACCGATCTGGCTTTAGCTAATGTTCTCCGGCGACGGCACGTACAACCACAATTGCAATCATCATTCTCCTACGGCTGGTAATGTCACCACTGCATCTGCTAGCACAAGTATGGACACCACCACTATGACAGTACCGCGGCCTCCTCTGAATATTACCACTACATCATGATGATGCTGCTCCCGCTATGCGAGGACTACGACAACAACAAAGTCGCTACGCCTAGGAAGCCTCGCTTGCTATCTTGTTGTGGAGCCGTATGGTGGAGCAGTTGGCAGAAGATGAAGACGTGACAGCAACAGCTTCGTAATGCAACCTTGTCGTATCTTCGTAGTGGACACAATGATTCTAACACATATACGATTATACTCCAATACCCTATATAACCCCATGAGCCCTGTAGTTTCCATTTTCTTTTCCATTATCCCTACATAACCCCAGCCACTATGCCCAGTGTTTACATCACTCACATGCATGCTCGCACAAAGACCTTGCCTCCCAGTATTCGGCAAAGCCCGCAGCAGCAAGATCCTGAGGAGTCTTTCCCAAAAATCCAGGCTTCAGCATGGAGCTAGTCTACCCCTATAGTTATAATAGTTTCCTTGAGTTTCCATTATCCCGATATAACCCCCAATATTACCCCATTGGGTATATGGGGGCTCCACCAGGACTGTCCTCGCCGACGGAGACCGGCTGACCTGCAAAGCAGTGCAAAAAGCTGATGACCAAACCTAAACCCTAAACCCTAAACCCTTAAACCTACAAATTTCCTTGAAGCGTCTGGACTCGGCCCAATGCTGCTCGCAAGCCGGCAGACCCTTCTACACGTGAGATACCTGATGGGGGCCCCAAGTCAGCCAGCTCGTGCTCCGAATATCTCGGAAGGTAGCTTGGGAGATTCATGCCAGCATTAGAGCAATAGAAGCTCGACCACTTTTTGGCTCAGGGCTTTAGATGGATCACATTGCAAACACTAATGACACAACAGAGTAGTCTCAGCAATTGTTCAGCCCTCTACTACCTCTACCTTGACCCCAATGTTGCTGGTGTTTGCTCTTCAGCATTTGGTGGGCACTGGCTGCGCTGGCACTTTGGGTGTTGCACTGAAGGCTTCTACCAGAAGATCCAGAAGGGTGAGCATGCAGGCACAGGGGATCCAACAGATGCCAGGAGGGTGGGCGTTTTGAGCTAGGAGTACAACGCACGAAGCGCAGGTCTAGGCAGGTCGAGCGGCGGTAAATTGCCGAAGTGTTTTGATTTGATCGCTCCATGCGATGCGGAGGCCAAGCGGCCTGGGTGGAGAGGGACTCCTTCTCAGGTCGCAGTCGACGAAACCCGGCTTTGGCCTAGTTGAATTGTTCCAGTGGTCTGCTGCTTGCAGAGCAGCTCAGGTGCACAGAGATCATATTGAACAAGTGTGCCAGTGCCCGGCAGTTCTTTGCAATGTGGGCTTGTCTGCTGCATGCCACCGCAGCTCTGCCATGCACAGGAACATTTGAAAAGGCAGCGCGCGTGCACCGTGGAGCACGGTAACTGATTGCACCCCCACTTGCCCTATTTGGACGGGGACCGGTTTCCGCTCACCTGCCCTGCTTGCCGCGCTTGTGCCCGGGTCCTCACTTGCGACACTCTTGAGCCCACTTGCCCCCCTCTTGACCAAGCCCCCATGTAGCAAGTGCAGGGCGAGTGGGGCACAAGCGGGGCAAGCGGGGCGCAGCAAGGTGCAAGCGCGGGGCAAGTGGGACAAGCAACGCGGGTTCAATTAGCTGGTCCGGAACACCAACTAGCGCTGGGTGGGCAAGTGGAGCGCTCTTAGCTACTGGTTCCCGCCCGCGTTCGCACTGCCACATCGTATTACTCAACGTGGAGCAGGAGAAGCTCACGGTGAAGGCAGGGCTTCTTCTGCCTTGCTTTGAGCAGTGCGATGTTGGGTGAAGACCTGATGGCGGCACATCTGCTTCCAGAATGGAAGCCGAGAAGCCCGGCCTGGAAGCGCTTTGGCAGAGTCAATTGGGTATACCATGGAAGAACGTCAAAAGGGCTGCGGAATGCTCAATAACAGGCGAGTCTTCAAAGCGCTAGAAAGATCAAAAAAAGGCAATAAAAAGAAAAGCAAAAAGAAAGAATGCCTTCAGAAGCTAGTCAAAAGCGCCATGACACGTCCAGAAAAGCTCATATAGTCAAAGCGTCAGAGCTCACATGTAACAGCATCTGCCAACATCATGTCAGTGCTCGCCGACCATGACCTCCAAGATTTGTTTCACCGAATAAGATTCTTGCCCATGACAGGTGAAGGAATGTTGGCTCTTGACTTCCTACTCCTGTAACCCTGATCCTTAGGTGATTCACGCCGTATAACTGAGATGTGATAGACTCCATACCGAAGATGCTGGTCAATCGTGACAACGGCGAACTCCGGCCTGCGCTGCTAGTAGAGGCACCCGCTGCCAATGATGGCAGCAACGGCAGCTCTTGCAGCCTTGCCAAGCACGTGATGCACAGGTGACTTATGAATGCGATCAACTTGAGCGACACCTTAAGATATGTAGCGAATACATCAGAAGCACAGTCTCGGGTCTGATCATTGGATTTCTATACAGGCGTTCATGGAAGACTGGCAATCCCGGAGCTGAGGCATCGGCACATCCCGCTTGGCTGGCTGCGCTGGCTGCAGCTGCAAGGGACGCTGCTGGAGGGAAGCGATCACTGTCCGCCAAGCTCGCTGAAGCAGAGCCAATGGGGCCCCATGGAACCCCGAGCTCCAAATCCCGCGCAAAACCAGTAGAAAAGCAGCAATGCGTGCCATGGGAAGCCCTACCTTCCGGGGTCTTCGTGTCTGCCCCAGGACTAGCCACAGAAGCAACCAATGGCTAAAAGGCCTGGGCGGTGTCTTCGCCTGAGCCTCAGCCTCTGCAACACGGGCAGCAATTTCGGCCTGCTGCACCTGCGCTGTGCTCTCAATCTTCTGTCGCTCTGTTTGATGGTACTCCTCCATCGCTCGCTTCGCCATGGCTGCCACGCACGCGCTCCGCTGTGTTCGGCCTTCTTCTGTAAGCCTGGTTCTCTCAGTGGCGCCAGTTTGCTTCAGCCGCTCAAGCTCCACCGCCGTAGAAGCCTCGAGTCGCTTCACCTCCACTACCTGCTGCAGGGTCTTCTCCACGACAGCAAGCCGCGAGCTTTCGTGAACCCCCACACGCCAGTGCTCCTCAAGCTCCCTGCCCACCTTCAGGCGCTCCAGGCCCTGGCCAGACAAAGTCTCCAGATTGCGTTGCGCATCTTCGCTGGGCCCAATGCCCGGACTGCCTGGACTCCCCTCCGAGTCAGGCGGAGTGTTCAGCATGGCTCACATCTCCAGAAACGGCCCATGTTCAAATGGTCGCAGGTCAGCAAAAGTTGTGATGTCAAGTGGTCTATTGGGGCTTGTCAAGGGCTGCCTAGAGCTTGGCAGCTCTCTGTTCTAGCCTTTGACAGTTCAGTACACACACACACACACGATGGCTAGCCTTGGTAGATATAGCCTGTTACAAACACGATTGCAATTCAGAATAGGGCCTCCAAAGCTCCAAGATTCCAAACGTCGCGACTTGGCTATAGCTTTAGTTCACCTTACTGCTAATGTCTTTCTACTCAGCATAGAGGTGACTGCAGCTAGAAAAGCGCCTGGAGCGCATCTCGATTTTACGGCATGTGTCATCAGCAAATGTAGGCTCGACAGCTTGGTCGGCTGAGCCAGAAAACACAGAGCAATGCAAACAAGGCACAGATGACGTCAGAAGAATACAGGTATGATGTTGGGGCTCCCTTCAAAAAGAACCGTGTCATATGCATGCAATAATCCCTGCTTCGAGATTTGTGCAAGTAAACTTAATAGCATAGAAGATCTGCATAATCCCATACAGATGCTCTTTATGCCAAGATGTCGAACAACATTTGCAGGCAGTTTGCTTTGAGGCTCCTGCCAAACAGCACCAAGAGTGGCTGCCATCAGGCCCAGGACTGGGCGCATGTTTCTGGGTTGCCGCTAGGGAGCTGAAAAAAAACTACCATAATAAGGGAACCATATTATTGACTATATACCCACATTATGGGAACTTAGCTCTATCATTTACTATTCCCATATTATGGTAACTTAGTTGAAGTTGCTGAACAGCAACCCAGGCTTAAGGAGCAGGATAATTGTCAGGCCCAAGGCGTAGGACTGTTGTGACCACTACTGGGGAGTCCCGCAAGGGTTTGGAGTATTCAACATACAGGGTGTAGGGCTTAGGGTTAAGGATTTGAAGCTTATGGTTTAGGGCTAGGATTGAGGCGCAAGGTTCGCAGCTTGGGGTGTATTTTCGAGGGTTGAGGGTTCAGGGCTGGGTTCGGGGAGCTCAGGGTCTAGAGTTCAGGTCTTTAGCTGTACCACGGACAAGACCTCATTCTCCAAGCATCCATCAACAGTATGACCATCGTTGCTGTGGTCAGCACGTCTAGAATTGGACCTCAGTAATCATGTACACTGCTAACATGTCCGGTTTCGATACATGTACTACTGTTGCTTTTTCCTAGGGTTGCATTGCTGGATACTACGACAGCCATTAATCCTGCTGCTACTGATGGTCCTCACGAAGCAATTGGAATTGCCGCCACTACTCCAACAAGATAATGTCACTTCTTGCTGCTGCTGAACAATTATTCTTATCCCGGCCTGCTTGCACAATAATCATCACTATAGTTAATCCTACACCCTACACCGTAACCCTAAACCCTAAACCCTAAACCCTAAATCCTAAACCCTAAGCCCTAAACCCTAAACCCCAACCCTAAACAGCGAGGTGGCAACCAGCTGAGAGTCAAGCCCACCCCAGCTCGGCCGATGCGGAGCTCTCGACGGCGCCAACATGGCCCACGGAAACTTGCAAAGCTCATGTGAGCTATAGTCTAAACTCCTTAAAGGGGGATAGGTCCGCGGTTATATAGGGGAGCATTCTAGGGATTATTTAGGGAGATACTAGGTGTTTGGACTATAGGTCATATGTTGGGGGTCAATATTTCCTACATAATTCACTGGACATGGGTCCCTTACTAGGGACTATAGTACGGACTATACTAAACTACAACAGGGACCCCTATGTCCACTGTTAAGGGTCCTCTCATAGGGCATTTTTTGCCAGTAGCTCATGTGAGCTGTAGTCTAAACTCCTTAAAGAGGGTTATATAGGGGAGCATTATAGCGGGTTGCTAAGGGGGAACCCCTAAACCCTAAACCCTAGGAGTTTAAACTATAGCTCATGTAGGAGCTTCTGTCAACTGGATGGCCCTGGACCCCAGGGATAGTAGAAGCTCGGAAGGGTCCTTAAGAGCTACAGATAGTCGCCACCGCTGTTGCTTGTCCTCATTACTACCATTCTTTCAGTGTTAATACCATTGCTACTACTTCATAACCTAGTCAGGGCTACGATTATTGCTGCTGCTGCTTCTTCAAATGATGTCTACAAGGAGGGGTATCGCGGCTTCACCACCTGTGGGCACGGCCAGGGCGTGATGCAAGGAGAGACCCGGAAATTCCAGTTTTGGGATGTGCGTGTGTCAATACCCTACATCGTGTTCAACGAAATGCGTTTGAAGGAACGTTCTGAGGTTGTGAGGAAGCAGGACTCATTGCGGGTCATGGCAGCTTGCGCAAGTGTCACAAGATTCGCACATCCTCTGTCATCTTCTCGCCGACTGATGACATGATGTGCCTGAGAGGCGGCTGCTTTGACCGCGGGAGTAAAGGTTGCAAGTGGATCATGGTAAATGAAGCTACCTCTCAGAATGACTCGCCCATACTTCAGGCCGAGCAACGCTAATGTAGACCCCATCCGTTTAAGGGCCTTAATATTACGATCCCTATCATAATCTCTATTAAGGGGGGTTATTATTCAGAGGTCTACATGAGCAAGCTTGCAAGGAAGCTGCTTGAGGTCTGCCATCTTGATGGAGTCCGGAGGGCTCTCTCGAATCTGCTTCGAGGTCAACTGGCAGGGCATGGAGATTCTTGCCATGACTGCCTGTGATTAGTAGCTGATGGTCCTGAATTACTGGTTGCTGTATATCATTCTCCACCAACAATGCTGGTGGGACAAGGTCTATGAAGCTATCTTTCTTCTGCTCCTGCCAATTCTCCAGAAACTCCAGGTCCTTTCGCTCCCTTTTTCTGCTTCTGAATGCTCCTGCCTAAGTTCTGTCGCTTCCAAATCAGAGTGCTACGTGCAAGATATGATAATTCAAAATCCAGTCTTACTTTCTGAGCGAACAGCACAAGATGCTCAAAACAATCGGCGACCCTTTCGAAATGATGGCCTTGTCGAAGAAGTACAGCAAACCGACCTGCTTCTATCCAGGAGAAATGCTATCGTCCAGACAAGTTCTGGTAGCTTCCTCAAATAGGGGTACCCCAATATAGACCCCAAAATACGATGATCCTTATTTGGGGGACCCCATGACGGTACCCCTAATTTTTGGAAACCCCCTTCCAACGAAGCAAACGAGCTGTTGAAGCGTGGCCCACCTTCATTCCCTCGAGTTCTTTGGCCACGTCACTAGACTTGGTGGCCTGCGAGGATAAATCGGAGGCAGCCAGATATGGAAAACAAGATGAGCCATACTCCCACCTCAACCGTTTCCATTCTTTTGACATAGCCCAGGAAGTCGGGAAACTGTACGAAGGCGGGGTCCTGTCATGCAGAGCCTCAAATGAGAGCTCCCCCTGTTGTGAACACCCCCATACAGAGAGACGATTATTCCTTTCGTATCTCTGCGCCACTGATCACTACATCACCTGTTATATGTGTTTATTCTCAAAATTATGGCCGTTTTGGGTATAGATCATATTACGGCACCTGATATTTAGGGGTACCAAACTGGGTCCTTCATTTTTGGAACTACCTATATATCCAATATTAAAGCCTTGATCCCTGTTCCTTACTGGTGCTTCAGGGAGAATGACGGAGTGGATCCCTAGAATAATCCCTCTATACTTTTAGGGTTTAGGGTTTAGGGTTCAGGGTCATGTATACCCCTAGAATGGTGCCTATATTCACTCCCCCACTCTCCCTTTAGCACCAGTAGGGTTTACCTAGTGTGCGGCATGCTTCTCGTCCTTCTTCTCGGCCTCCACCCGGAATTCGCGAAGCTGAGCCTTGCGCAGTAAGCGAACGCTTTTTTATCGAACGCTTTTAGTGTTCAGGGTTTAGGCTCTATTTGTCCTTTGCTACCCTACACCTTGAAACCCTAAATCAAACCCGAAACCCCCAAACCCGTGACAATACAGACCAAAAGCCTACCACCTCTACCCCACGCTTATAAATTCCCGGCTTCCCGTTTCATATCGCCTTTTCTTGTCTATTTGCTTGTCCATTGAGGATAATATCCAGAAACCGTACAAATTCCAGTATAGTCCCTATGTAACCCTAAATCTCCCTGTAAGATCCCTATGTGGGTCGTTCCCAAAAAAATGGGCCCTTTTTGCTATGAGTTATATTACCCCACCTAATATTTCGGGATAGCAAAATCGGACCCCAATTTTGGGAACTCCCCACTAAAGCCTAAACCCCATACCCTAAACCCTAGACCCTACACCCATATTCAGTTACCATACCCCATGTAGCTCCCCTTGATTTGATAGGCAGCCCTCAGTGATCTTGTTGTCCCCTGCCTCAGACGCCGCCAGGCCGAGACTTCGCATCACCTGGGCCGGCTTTCGGGTTTCGGTTCTGGGGTTCAGGGTTTAGGATTTGGGGTTATGTAGGGTATTATATAGGGTTACAGTATATAAGGGATTATATAGGGTTTAGGATTTGTGGTGTAGGGTTTAGGGTCTGGGGATTAGTGTGTCTCAGTGAGGGGGCGCGCTGGTGCTGGAAGCACCCATGCACCTTGACCTGCACGAGCCCACCCATCTCCACCCCTGCCCCAACCTTTACGGGTTTTGGGTTCTCTCGAACTCTGATCGCGCTCCTGTCTTCTTATTCGTTTTTTGCACTTGTCTAGACCAGGCGGGTGCAAGGTTTGGGCTGGGCCTGGCTCGAGGCTTCTTGTGCTTATTGAGATTGAGCCTTGCCTGGAGGCCTTCAAGTCTGGAACCAATTGGACCTGTCCAGACCAGGCGGGTACGAGGTTTGGGTCTGGGTCTGGCTCGAGGCCTTTAGCTTCTTCAGGGCGCAAGGCAAGCGGGGCGCGGGTGAGGCTCTGGATGGTTGGAGGCTCCTGGTCCCAAGATTTGCTGGCATAGAGGGCCTGAGCAAGGGGGGTCTGTGAGGCTCACCTGAAAAGTTGAAAAGGAAGCAGCTCAGGGCGACCTGACGGGTTACTCGCCGGCGACCTGCCAGGGACTGGGAGCTCCGTCGCCAGCCGGAGGGCTTTTGGCTCCGGAGCTACCTCCGGCTATGGTGCGTTCGCCATGCTCGAAGGCCCCGGGCTCACTCAGTTAAGGGTTTAGGGTGGAGGGTTTAGGGTCTGCGGTTTAGGTTCTAGGGTTTAGGGTTTGGGAAAGACACAAGGTATGTACTAGGTAAAAAGAGAAACCCAGCATCCTTGAGTTTTGGGTTCGCGCTTCTTTTTTGAGGGCCCTTTTCCTCCGTGGGGCTTAGGGTTTTGGATCTAAGGAGCTTAGGGTTCGGTGGTTCGGGTTGAGGGCTCGGGTTTATAAATATGTCCCCTAATCCTCTCTGTTTGGGCTTCCTGCAGGGATTATTCGATCATATGCGTGAGTGGGGTACATACTAGCAGAAAGGATTACTTGTGACGCTATTGACTGGCTTAATTGGGCTTATTGCAACCACTTTGTTACTAATATTCTTCAGGCCGGTGGTACTAGATTCTGCGCATACGAAAACAAAAATGGCCACCAACTCTTTGCTTCATGATTGCCACGGCGTTCCAAGGATCTTTGGAGTCACATGCCTAACCCTGACCACTGACCACTGTACCCTAAACCCTAAACCCTGAACTCCTAAATCTACAGCCTAAACCCTAAACCCTGAACCTCTAGACTCTAACTAAACCCTCAATATCCCTCAATCCTAATCCCCGGAAACCCTAGACTCTAAACCCCCAACCCTGAACCCCCTGCCCCAACACTCCTGCCCGCCAAGGTGCAGTTCCAATCTCCTTAATCTTGATTCCCGAGCCATCCTGGCTGAGGGCTTAGGATTTAGGGTTTGGGGTTCGGGGCCTGGCTAGGCTTTTGGCGATGGTGCTACTTGAAATAATCGAGAATCAAATGCAAGAGAAAATCGAAAATGACATGGAAACTGGGATGGTCTAGGGTTTTTTGGGATTATGATTAGGGTTTCCTACAGTTACAGGTACTTTTTGGGGGGGTCCCATAAGCAGGGTTCTAATATTTTAGGATCATTGGGATCCCCCTTTTATGGACACTACTTATTAGTCATAAGAGTAATTTAACAACTTCAACCCTCAAATGCCCATCAATAAAGCTAGGGTTTGGGGTTTTTAGGGTTTAGCGCCTTTAGGGTTTGGGGTTCTTAGGGTTTACGGTTTAGTGTTTTTAGGGTTTACGGTTTAGTGTTTTTAGGGTTTAGGATTTAATGTTTTTAGGGCTTAGGGTTTACAGACTGTTACCGAGCGGGAGCCCCTACCATAGAGGTTGGGGCTACCATATAGGCTTGGTTTAGGCGTAAATGCGATCTACGGCGGGATTTAGGGCTTAGGATGTTTAGAGTCCTTTGACAAAGGCTCGTTTGTGGGAGCTAAGAGTCATCAAGAAAGAAACATGGCCTTTGCAACAAGAAGCCTCATGAATAGTAGCAGCAGTACGCATACCCAGAGAAGCATCGATACTGGTTTTCTTTGAGTAGCACAGAGTGCTCTCTTGGGGCCCGCTTCAGTAAGCCATAATCTGAACCCTAAACCGATAAACCTTCGTCTGATCCTCCCAGCCTGGTCGAATAGCTTGAAAACTTCCTCTATCTCTTCGTCCGGCACAGCCTCATGTGTCGATGCGAGCTGTTGATCACACCGGGTACCCTCCAGCCGCTGGCTCTGTGAATCTTCATATAATCCTTTACACCTGAGATCTAACCCCTTCGTTATGTGAGCCCCTGTAAGAACCGCTACAAACACTTGCTCCAACAAAAGACATTGCCGAGCGCAGAGCCATGGAGCTTGCTGCCTGCATCCGTTCCAGCTGTTGTGGAAAGCAGAAGAAACACCAGCAGTAGTTGAAAACAAGGTTTGGGTGACACTTGTGCTAAATGTTTCCAAGGGGTTGTTTCTATTATGACTGATGCTACTGCTGCATACTGCTGCTAGTACCGATACTGGTGCTAGGGACTACTCACTGCTGGCTGATGCTGCTACCACCACTGCCACCGCCACCACCACCGCCGCTGCCACCGCTACTACGACCACCACCGGCACCACCATCACCATCAGCATCAGCACCAGCACCGGCACCAGCACCAGCACCAGTGCCACCACCACCACCACCACCCCCACCACCACCACCACCACCACCACCACCTCCTCCTCCTCCTCCTCCACCTCCACCTCCACCTCCACCTCCACCTCCACCTCCACCTCCACCTCCACCTCCTCCACCTACACCTCCACCTCCATCTCCACCTCCACCTCCGCCTCCGCCTCCACTACGACTAATCCTCAGTTCTTGTCTGGTATGTATAAACATCATAAGCCCCTTTTTCTTCTTGGACCTGACGCTCTAAAGCCTCAAGCCCTACAGCCCCCAAGCCGTAACTTTTAAGTCTAATTGCAATGGGTAATTACTCTCCTGGCCTGGCTCAAGATCGACGAAGAGGGGCCGTCTCTGCTTGAGGAGCCACAAAAGGGGCGCAACACAGATGCGAGCTTCTCAGCGCAAAACTCGGGACCTCCTGCATTATGCGTGTATATGTGTATATATATATATATTTATGCACAAACTATTTTGTTCCATATGCTAATATACTTCTACTATGTTCTACTATATTATTCTAGTATTTGCAGGCAAGCATATGACGAGACGTTACTACATGTTTATGGGGAATATCTCGGGATGTAGTTGACCTGTGACTGGAGTTGGATTGCAGTCAGCCATCACAGCCCTGCGTGATTCTCATTAGGAGAACTTGAAGGTACTTCCAAATTGCGACTCCTAAAGCCTGAACCCTCAAGCCTAAACCTTAATCCCTAAACCCTCATCCCTCCTGTGACCACTAGGATCCCTCTACCTGGCAGGGTCAGGGGCGTGAGACCAGGTGTCTCCAGACGAAGCCCTTTTCTCCAGCGCCATCCAGTTGGGCGGAACCATGAAACACCTCATTGAACAAGGGTACCATACATAATATAGTACTTCCCATTTCATTCCCATTATCCCAATATAACCACAATATAACCCCAATGCAAAAGGCTGTCAACGCCACTTGCCATTTGGCAAATATTGCCGCACTACATTCATTGAGATGCGGCGACCTGGCAGCTCATTCCTTCCCCTAAAAAGATTATACAGGAGTATGTAGGGGAATGGACAAAATGGCATGCTGCTGTGTTATGTGAGGTGTTGGGATGATAGATAACCTCGACCCCCCAATAGTCAATACCCCCTAACATCGCACCCTGATATATGGGGTGAATATTCGCTTATGGGGACTTAGTATGAGGTGGAGGTGATTAGTATTGGCACAGGTCGAAGCAAGAGCACTGTTACACATATCTCTTACAAGACAGAATCACGATCATGACGTGCTTAGTGACGGAATCGCAGGAAATGCCGCTATTCTTGCAACTAGACACTCGTGTACATTACCAGTGTCTGCTACACATCAACATCGGAATAATCTTGGGCCCAGGTGGTCTTGGGGCTCATATCAAAAAATTCAGGCTACGGCAGGCCTTATACAAAGAAAATTGCTCACTACAAAACTCTGAGAGCCTCGTACTTCTTAATGATAGCAGCAACCCCTAAATTTACACTCACACTCCTATGGAGTCCCCTTAAGCCTTCGAAGAGGAGCCCACGTAAGTAAAGTTCCTCAACCAACCCTACACCCTGAGCCTGCAACTCTTAACCCCAAACTGCACAGTCCAAAGCAGCCACATGAGCCCTTATCTAAACTCCTGGTATCCCCCTTGACAACCCTTATAGTCGTCCCCTATATATTCCCTTATATGATCCCCTTTAAGCAGTTTAGACGATAGCTCACATGAGTAGCGTTTTTTTGGTGGTTGAACTTAATAAGATTATATTCCTTATACAAAAAATACTATACCCCAAAAGGAGATGATCTTACTCTATAGTGGGTACCATAAAATCCCCAAATAAAATACTACCCAAATAATCCCTATTGACTACCCTATAATCCTGGTCTCCATTTCATTTTCCATTTTCTTTTCCATTTGATTCTCCATTATAGGGCCCTAAACCCTAAACCCCTAAACCCTAAACCCCTAAACCCTATGCATGGACGGCACCTCCAACGGGTTGGACCGCCTAACGGAGCTGAGGGCTCCCAACATGTCCTTGTTGATGTCGCTCTGAGCCTGGAGATTCAGGTTTAGGGTTTAGGGTTTAGGGTTTAGGGATTTAGGGTTTAGGGTTTAGGGTTTAGGGTTTAGGGTTTAGGCTATGAGCCTGAAGATTCAGCAAGGTTCACGTTTACCATTCCCTTTTGGAGGGATGTAGGGCCATGTAGGGTGTACAGGGGTGGATAGGGCATGTAGGGTGAAACTGGAGAATGCAGGGGGGTAATAAGGTACAAAAATAGGGCCATTAGTGGTTTTGCATTTGAGAGCGTATAAGACGGACCCCGAGTTTTGGGAAGCATGACTTACGCCTCAGGAACTGCGAAGTGGTTAAGCTGCTGTGCGGGAATGGGGGCATATGGGTGGTTCTCACAATTATGATCCCTTTTTGGGTACCCTAAATTCAGGTGCCATATATTATAATAGGGATCCAAAAAGGGACCATAATTTTGACAACCACCCATATGTTGGGTCGCATTCGGATTCACACCCCAACCCCTAAACTCTAAACCCTAAACCCTAAACCCTTAAACCCTTAAACCCTAAACCCTAAATGGCCTCTACAGGATACTCCATCCGATACCCGAAATGCTGCACAGCGTGCGCTTCTTTTGCATTGGTGCTTTCGGTCAAAAGAGTTGATCCAGCTAAGCATTGAGAATCATTTGTTTAAGGTTTTCGGGTATATCTACTATACTTTTCCGAAGAGCCCAATTCAGACTACTAAGATGATTGGCTACAGTACGAATTAGTCATGATATGTGTAGCACCATTATCTTATGTGATATATGTGATTTGTGATGGTTGGCATTACTGTAGCAAAGCCGTTACAAACGCTACACAGGAAGTCGTCGCCAATTGTAGAATATCACTTACACCGACTGCAGGAGCGTTCCTGTGCAGCTTGCAGCATTTCCGCCTTTGCCACCTGCTCCTGGCTTCTGACAGGTGGGATCACATGGCAACAGTCATGAGTTTGGTACTACTTGAGATAGAGCAATTAGACTAGAATAGAAAATAGAACTACGAGAAAGGGACAAGATTAGACGAGTGTTCAGTGCATGACAAAATATTTGGAACAAAGCATCAAACCTTCTCGGCCCTAGCACGCTTCCGGTAGCAGTGGCCCTGAACCCTTTGCTATCAATCCCGCACCTTGGGTCAAACTTGGAGGACTAAATGCGTTATGTAGAGATTGACATGCTTGAGCACAAAGAAAAGCTGAACCTCCACTTCTCGACTTGGGGTCACTATATAGTCCTATGGGGGAGCCCTGTGAGGGCTTTGAGTGAAAATTACCGCACAGGTAAGCAGGAGGATGCAGTCTTAGCCGAAGAGGAGCAGCTGGTAGCTAGTAGCCAGCAGCCCGGAATCCTTCCTAGTCGTGTTAACGAAGTGGCGCACTACTGTAGTAGTTGTAGTTGAAGTAGTCGTATTAGTAGTAGCAGTAGTAGTAGTAGTACTAGTAGTACTAGTAGTACTAGTAGTACTAGTAGCAGCAG
>CAJNIZ010009569.1:73587-101756 GCA_905231905.1 Symbiodinium pilosum
ACTAGTAGTACTAGTAGCAGCAGCGGCAGCAGCAGCAGCAGCAGTAGTAGCAGTAGTAGCAGTAGTAGCAGTAGCAGCAGTAGTAGCAGTAGCAGCAGTAGTAGCAGTAGTAGCAATAGTAGCAGTAGTAGCGGGAGTTGTTACTACTTGGTTGCATACTGCTTTGTGACGTGATGGTTCTTTCGCCGTGGAGACACTGCCCCCAACCAGCTTTCTTGAGGATCGTCATGTTGTAGCTGCTGGTTGGCTATCCACTTGAATTTGGATAATTCTCTAAATGAGGGTCTAAATAGTAGGTGCCGTAATGTACTCTATAACCAAAAGGGGCCTGCAATTTTGAGAACAACCCATTTGTCAGGTGCGACTGGCTCCCCGCGAGACTTGAAAGATTGCGCAGGTAAGATATGACAAAAAATTGAACTGATGAAGCGATTCGAAAGTAATGTCAAAACTCATAACCTTGTACTGATAGGGGGTACCCTGGCCTGATAGGGGACCTTAAATCAAAATCAGAGCTCCTCATACACCCTTGGACAAAAAGCGTGTACCTTAGACTAAAGGGGCGATCATAAAACAAAATAAGAATCCTGAGTACACATAATCTTGGCGAGCCCGCATACTGGGAAGCGTCAAAACGAATGAAGCCCCGTGCCGAAAGCTGAAAATGGCATAAATACCCTCGGCAAAAATGGGTGCGAAGCCCTACTTCAAAATCTCACAATGCGCACGACTGCAACATCAAATGAAGGAAACGAAGAACGATGCGATGTCAAAAAGGCTTTTGCCCAAGCTCTGCAAGGTCAAAAAGGCTATGTAGTAATCCTTATTATCATTAATGTTAGTCGTCGTCGTCGGCGGCGTCGGCGTCGTCGTCGTCGTCGTTGTCGTCGTTGTCGACGTCGTCGTCGTCGTCGCCGCCGCAGCAGTAATAGTAGCAGTAACTACTGTCATTAACCTGTATAATTTAAGCACAGCACACCAATGGCAGGCGAAGCTTATCATGTGGATTGCACAAAGGGTCCTCCGCTGCTGCCTGCGCCGCTCGTGCTTGGATCGCATCTGCCTGCGCCTTCCGCACGCGAAAGCTCAAGTGTGGGGTGTGCAGGATTTGGTGTTGAGGCCTCAGCAGACCCCACTAGCTGAATCCTCAAAAGTTGGATTCCTCCTAAAAGCTTACCGTTGAGCCTCCCACTTTGCAAGTGCGAAGTCCCTACTGGCCTGTCTCAACTCGTCCTGCATCTGCTTGACCTCTTTCTGAGCCTTCCGCAATGCAAAGCAGCGCATGGACTCCGGCATAATGTAGCAGCTTTTACTACTAGTACCATCACGAGCGTATACTGTGGTCTTGCACCTCCCTGCATACACTATACCCCCAGAATTAAAGTATTTTGCGGATCCTAAGTGGTGCAAGATTTCCTCCATCCACCGTAACCCCTTTTCAGCATTCTTCAGTCTTGCGTTTCTGAAGGTGTCAGGCCTGAGAAACTTGTGCCTTCGCCGTTCGAACAGCTGAAATGGCCTGAGCAACTTCACGAAGCAAGGCCATGCCAGCTGCCGTTTTCTGGGTTGGGGAATGGCTTAGGGTTGAGGGTTTTGGGGTTAGCAGGTGCCTTTTGTGCTGAGGAGTTTCAGAGACGTTCCGTACCATCCTCCCCCAACCTCACAATCGTTCGAATGATAGAAATGGATCCCTCAGGTACAGCCCCTATATAACCCTAATATATTGTAGTAGTTTCCATGTTCCTTTCCATTATCCCTACATAACCCCCAAATGACCCCAATTATAGTGCTTCAGAGGCAGCTCAAAAAAAATCCTACTCTACTCCCTGTTGATCGCTGTGGGCCCTAGATGTACCCTGTTTTGAGAAACATCGCATCACCCCCATAGTAGTATTTCATAGTATATATAGTAGATTATAGTATTTTAGAGTATACCATAGTATATCGTAATAGATTACAAAATACTATAGCATATTATAGTCTATTGTGAGTTCATCGTCACCTCCACGAGTCTATAAAGCTAGGCCTCTCAACCCGAAACCCCCTAAACCCTAAACCCTAAACCCTAAACCCTAGACCCCTAAACCCTAAATTTTAGACCCTAAACCCTAAACCCCTAAACCCTAAAGTTTAAACCCTAAACCCGAAACCCTAAACCCTAGACCCCGACAGCCTGGCCTGGTCCTCTACCTTCTGCTCTCTGTCCTGGAGCTGCTTCGCAGCGGCATCTGCTTCCTGGCAGCCCACGATTCTGCGTCGAAGCGCTCATAATAAGGTTAACCATAGTAATGACAATAGTAACAATAAGAATTGTAATAGCAAAATATTAGTAGTAAGACTTTCACTCTCAAAAAGAATAGAAATAGTACTAATAATAGTAACATGATTAGATGTGTGTCATATATATATATTATATATAGGGCTTATACTATATTGGGTTATATACGGATAATGGAAAAGAAAATGGAAACTACTATAGTATAATTGTAATACAACAATAGCAAACATATTCTAATTGTGATGGCCACTGTGAGCTATGATGGCAATCATCCATTGTTGGACAGGCCTTCATCTTCTTTTCGGCCTGCAAATTCATCTGGACGGCTCTGCCCACAAGTGCAGCAAGTCCTGAAAATGCAAAGGCCTCGTCCACTTTCTTGTCAGCCAGCTCAGCTTCCGTCGTCTAGCAGATAGAAACAGACGTTGAGCTGAGGACGCATGCTTGCTGGCTCATGTCGCGCCGCAATCTCAAGCAGAAATCCAACCAGTGTCCAGACGTGGCCTTCAGTTCCAAATCTTTTGCCTGCTTGGCTTCCTGCTGCAGAAGCAGTTGCATGCTGTATCAGAAGGGCTGGAAAGCGAAGCATCATGCGTTCAGGCAGAAAGAATCATCAGAGGGCCGCCGAATCCTTTGCAATTGCTAGCACTTTGAGGAGCTGTGGGACTGAAGAGCGACCCTCCGTGACCATAAGGTCACCCCTTAAAAGCCTGTACACATTCACCAACAACCATAGCGGGCGGAAACCCTACCTCACGTGGCGTGGCACTGCTTGGCGGCGCCTGCTGCTTGAGCTCCTGCAACTCCTGCCTCATTGCCATGAACTGCTGTTCCATGGCCTCGGAAGCCCAGGCAATCCTTGAAAGGAAGGCCACAAAGTTTACAATCAGACCAGGACATACAGCAGAGGAGCAGCTGCTACTTCTGCTAAAACCAGCAGCAGGGACATCCCTCAGCCCTAAACCCTCAGCCCTATTTCATTCGGAACCTGCGAAAGTCTGGGCTGATGGCGGCCTGCTCTTGCATCCAGCTCCTGGCTCTAGCATGGAGTCCACAAAACAACAATGATCAAAACGAGTTGCAGATCGGCAAGGAGGTTATGTAGGGTTTGGGAGTAAAAGGGCGTTATCCCAATATAGGAGATCAAACGCTGCGCTAGAGGAAGATCCTTGAAATGCTCTTTGGCTTTGCCAAGGGCCGCATGCACAGACTCAGGCAAGCACCCTGCTTGCATTTGCTGAAGGCCCAGCGGTTGAACCTGCTGATATGGCATTGGCCTTGGGCACTCCAAATGTTCAGTTTGCCGGATCTATGGAAAAACTGTGCTTGGGCCGGGGCATCTGCATCTGCATCTGTGGCATTGGTCCCCACATTTGCGGAGCTGGCATCTGCATCTGTGGTGCTGCATAGGCAGGCTGCGCCATAGGGATCGGCATGAGTGGCTCTGGAATCGAGCTACGGCGCAGATTGGAATCTGCTGCTAAAGCTGGCTGTGGAGCTGTCTGCGCTGGCAGCTGCATCCTTAGAATCTTGATCACGCGTGCGGTTTAGGGTTTAGGGAAGCTAGAGTTTTGCGATTAGACTACTTGGAAGTTTTAGAATGCCCATGCTGGCTTGGAGGGACACTCTGAGCTCCAGACATGGATGTTCTCTGCAGAGAGGTGGGCTGCAGAAACCTAAAGCGAAGAGCGCGCAGTCGAGCCGCGTGCATCAAACCCACCGTCAAGTAGTAGCAGAAATGGTCGTTATCAACAGGAAGAAATGGAGTCTGAAAAACAATGGCTGTGCCACCAGCCGTTAACGGTTCCTCGACAACATCACACGCCATTGTCCCAAATAGTTGTGACTGTAATCCTGGAAGCCCCATGCACGAACGTCCCCTCACCTAATCACTTCTCCCCTAGGTGCCCACATTCCCAAACTCCCAATCTTGTGCGTGCTTGCGCGTCCTTTGCCGTCAAAGCTGGTTTCTGTCATGGGGCTCTCTCAGACACAAGAGCTTTGCTTTCAAAATGGAAAACTCGGTACATGTCATTGTGCTTGCCCCTCACCATTTCCACGCGCTGTTGGTATTGTCCTTCCAGTTGTTGGGCTTCCATGTTCCGTAGGAAGCAGTTTTCCACGACTTGTCGTCATTGACCTCGTCACTCCACTTGGAAGGCCAGCGCCCGTGGTTTCCTGGAGCATTCTGGCGCTGCTGGATACTGCGATGGCAGGCTGGCACCGGTGCAGGTTTGCGCCTGGGGCGCCCGAGCTCCGCAGCAAGTTCCTCGAGGAACGGCTCCATTCTGTAGTGGATGGTGTCAGCTGGCAAGTCTAGGGACCTAAGCAGCACCTCACGAGCAAAGCTGATCTTACCATTGCCGTAGACCATCTTGGTCTTGGCTTCATCAGAATGACTTTGATCCAATAGTGGGTGAGACTCTTCATGCACTGTTGGCATGGGCGAATTTGATACACTGGTACTTGTCGCTGCTCCGCGGAGCTGTCTGTTGTCTGAGGCTGCCAGTGCTGTAGCTGATGCCAGGTTCTGTTTTGCTCGACGGCCCAGGCTGCGTTTCGCCTGTGCCTTGAGCTTCATAATATTGGGGTTATATAGGGGCTCTTTTGGGATAATGGAAAAGAAAATGGAAACTACTATGATGAAGAATCAATGGAAAAGAAAATGGAAAATGAAATGGAAACTGGGATTATTATGGGGTATATGAGCTGCTCGCGCAAGGCCATCAACTTCTCATCCTGCACACCGCACACCGCCTTCCGCAGCTCATCGAGTTGCTGGCGCTGCTCCTGCTGCTTCCGCGAGCAGGTTACGACAACCTCCTTAATTCCATCCATGCACTCTGCGATGCGCGTTGGCGCATCGCTGGCTAAGCCTGTGCCCAACATTGTGATGATGCTTTGAGCCAGGGCTGCATCAAGCGTGGCTTTGCCAAGGAGCACACATGACCTGAAAGCACCAAAGCCTGCCATAAGCCCTGCCTGGCAGCACAGCGAGCCACAACAACAATGGAAAAGCTTTCAGTCGGGAATGTCTTCTCAAACTACTTGTAGCTATGGTACTGTTATTACTGTGATATTGCCGTATTATATCCTGCCATATCATATGATCGCGACTACCATATTAGCATAATGCAATCTGTTCTTATCGAACTTGTGCTTTTTTGGCTTAGCAAAGGTGACATGAGCTATAGTCTAACCTCCTAGCATCCCAACCAATAAGCCCTACAATAGCCCTTATAATGCTCCCCTATATACCTGCTTTATGGAGTCTAGCCCCTAAACCCTAAACCGTAATCCCCTGTGTAACCCTTTTTTAAGGAGCTTAGACTATAGCTCCTAGATATATATGTATATATACTATCTATCTAATTCCTCTAAACCCCTACATAACCCCAGCTTCTATGTCATCTTCCGTTTTCTTTTCCATTTGCTTCTCCATTATGGAGGGATAGTATGATAGCCCTAAACCCTATACCCCATATTATACCCCAGTATAGTATTGGGTCAGCAACATGGGACATGCAAGGATCACTGGAGGCAAGCTCGGTCAGGGGCATCTGCGGCGTCTGCAACAGCTGCAGCGCAGACATGGAGTCACCTTGAGGGTCGACCTCGCCGAAAAATTGTAGGTTTGCGCTTTAGGGTTAGTTTCTGGGCAAGTATATACAGAATATACAAAAAAATGACATAAAGTGATATATACATATATACATATGCTGTTAATCTTTCGTTTGGGTTTTCAGTTTGAGGTTTTAAGGATTAGGGTTTAGAGTTTGGGCATTTTTTAGTTCCTAGGCAGATATATTGTGAAACACTAGTGCTATGTACAATTGCAATCATCAACGATGGTACGTTATCACCTGGCTATAACTTGTGTTTTCTCAAGCATGAAGCTCCAAACTACCTCTGGTTTTCGTTGTCCAGTTTTCTTTTCTATTTGCTTGTCCATTCTTCAGGTAATATCCCCCGAGCCCTATATGACCGTGCATGAGCTCTTATAACCCTATGTAATCCCCATATAACCCTATATGACCCTGTGTAATCCCTATAAGGCCATACAACCAGCGAATCTGAGCCAGGCACCGCTGGCCTAGTTGAGTAGAGAGACTGCATCAGACCCATGCCCTGGGCCCTTGGAGGGATGACAGTTTAGGGTTAAGGGTTTAGGGGTTTAGGGATTTAGGGGTTAGGGGTTAGGGTTTAGGGCTTAGGGCGTAGGGTTTAGAGCTTCGACTTAGGTGTGGGTTTTAGGGGTTGAGGTTTTGGGTTTAAAGTTTAGTGTTTGGGGCAAGTGTGTCGGAATTTAGGGATTAAAGCCTAAAGTTTACTGTTTCGGGTTGGAGCGGGAGAGAGTTGAAGGGGTATTACGCCTTAGGCGTTGGTGTTCCGGCATGAAAGTCAAGAGGTATAACATGAATAGAAGAACATAATTAGTAACTTATGATATAAATATGATAGTAATCATATCATATAGTGTGATGACCTGCAATGTAAGAAGCTTAACATGGTTGAGAAGTAATTAGGAGCTACTGGAAGACTATCTGGGGATGATGTAGGGCTTCCTTACCCAGCTACCAGGAGATTGGTTTAGCCCACTATCTTACTGGTTCTCAAGGGTAATTGACTACAGGCATCTGTTACAACAAGATTCCGAACATGGAAATTTGCAAGGATCATCACCCCTTTCTTGGAGGGTTGCCTATATCGAGAGTTGCTTGTTTGGTGTCGGGGACCCTGGTTTTGAGAAATGCCCGCTTGGAGCTCCGGAATATGGAATACATGGCAGTTTCCCAAAACTAGGGTACCCTAATATAGACCCGAATATACTATAGTTCTTATTATTGGGGCCCCCAAAAAGGTACCCCTGATTTTTGGGAAATTCCCATATGTCTTTTCACCGGCTTCGGACTTCCCGGGAATAGTCAGATCTATGCAAAGCAAATCTAAACAAGGATCCATCTGTCTCGACGCTCCCATGTTGGGCCGAAGGTTCTACCTTTACCTTTTGAGCCCCTCGAAAGAAGTAAGGCGTCCTGAACTTTTTACGCCGACGCTGATCACAATACGATTCAGCATGTTGCAATGCCCTTGCTGCAGAACTCAAAGGCCCTGACTACCCTGCTAATATGGCAACAGAGGAATTGCGAGCCACAGTCGAACATACAGAGTCGGTCACAAGCCTGATGCTTCCCTGTCAAAGACATCTCACGGCGTTGCACGAGTTTAGCAAACAGGTGCCTCCAACCCACGCAAATCCCTGCAAATACATGTCACGTTCTTGCCCAAAGGCCCCAAAGCATCGCGAAGCCTTCGCATGAAGACTCCTAACACTGGAGTGATCAGTATGCTTGCCTTTCTAGTCTTCAGCAACAATAATAAGTCCACATGACATGCAGCCGCCCTAAATTTCATATCCCCAGAAAAATCAGACCCTCCAACTCTAAGGCAAGAGCGGCGCCTCTGGCATCAGGGCTTGGGCTCGGCCTCAGTGAAGCCAAGGGGTCGAAGTCTAACACGTACCAGTAACAGTACTAGTAACAGTAAATAATTAGTAATAACAATTGGTAATAGTAATTTGTAACAGTACAGCTCTCCTGCCAGCTTTACTTACTGGATTGAAATAGGGGATGAGAGAATAGAATCCCTACATAATCCTTATTCTTCAATACATATTCCCATATTCGCTACTAAGAACCAGTAGGTTTACAGCATCTTAAAACCGGCTGGGTAGGGTTGGTAATACTGTGGTTTCGCAAACAAAAGGTGTCGCTGCGGCCACAACAGTGGGGCTTTGATTTTTGGTTTCCGCAAAATCTTGCTCGTATGCTGCATGAAGGGAACCCGAGAGACTCATAGCGGAAGCAGAAATCATGACGCAAAACATAGCGCTGATTCCGCAGGCGCTTAGGCCCATGCACATGGACAAAGAGACGGCGCAACCTGGGACCAGTCTGTTGCAGACTTGACGCGCAGCCTGCTTGGGAAGCTTCACCACATGCGGCTAAGGTGCACAGAAGCCTGCGCCAGGCATCTAGATTCGTCCCTCAGCATTGAATGGCAATCAGTCGCTGGACCCAGCAAAAACCTCGAAAAAACAACATGAGTTGGCCGCGTTCGGAGGCCATGCGTGCCTCGGGGCGAACGCATCTCAAATCTAAATCTGGCTGGACCCAGGTCATGCCACTTTTGCAGTGGACAGGGCAGCGGCGATATCAGAATATCAGTAATGGCGGGCTACCCGCCAGGGGTAATGGCTTCGAAAGGAATAGCCCTTGAACCGACAAGAATTGTGCAGTAGGAAGCCTGAGCAACGGCTACCCGAACTCATTTGTGGCCTGCGTTCCATTAAAGCACGCACCATTTTCTCTTGTCATCGCCTGTTGATTTTGGACAGGTTTTCTCAAGAGCGACGCTGCACAAACACGGACGCAGTTTGTGTGCGGAGGTCAAGCAAACATCAGCAACAGGTCTCAGGGAGGCACCCCTAATCCCCTAAACCCTTATCTTACACATGTTGGCCTTGCAAAAGTGTGTATTAGGCATGCAGCTCAGCATGCAGATCTCATGTGTGCATGCGCGAGGCTCACGTGTACTTGATGATGATTTTGCGAGGCGCGTGCTCGCATCTAAACAGCACTGCGATTTCCAGTGAGCCCCTGCCTTTGTCAGAGAATGTGGCAACCACGCAGAACGTATTGCTGTAGCTGAATTGCCATAAGATGTACACGCATTAGGCCTGGTTGCAGGAACAAATCTTTACGTATGCTTACAGAGCTGCCGCGCACGCTTACCAGGGCAACATGTTTGATTCTGGGCCATCCTGGACTGCAAGCGTTTGCACTTAGAGCAAGCAGTGCAGGTTTGTCTGGGCGGCATATGTCCTGATACATGCACGCTCATTTGGTTACACATGCATATCTATATGTAGATACATATGTACCCGTACACAGAGATCTGCGTGTGCATGCATTTCCTTAAGTCATCACTGGTTGGTCTTTTCTGTCTTGAAGTACAAGAAGCTTAAATGTAGGAATCCGAACCCATACGCCGCGCATACGCCTCACGCATACGCCTCCAGACATGTGCACGAATAGATGCGTTCAGACATCTATGAGATCTGGGCATGCCTATCTCACCTTAAAAGAAAAGCTGCATTTTAGGACGCCTGCTGTTGTGGCTACCAGTGACAGGACGTGACATGACATGAGACGGCCTTTTTGGAACGCGCGGGCGGCTTGAGCCAGAAAATTGGATCAACCTTGCGCATGAAAAGTGTCTTCTCTTCGGGTTGGGGCCGCTGCCCAGTTCTACCTACATCTACTGTGCCATTGAACTCGTAATGCTGGCACCCGGCATCAGGCCTGGACTGTACAGCATCGGCCGTGGCCATACTTCGTTGTAGCAAACATTTTAGGGACCTCCAGGCACGTGCCTTCGTACTATGAAGAAAATTCTAGAATTAAGGTCGCCCTCATATCCCCGACATAAAATTGTCCCTACTATATGGGAAGCTGAGCCCTACCTCCATATAGTTCTGTAGGCTTTCTCAGAATAAAGAGCCAGTGCCAAGGAGGACCCAGGTGAAGGGCCTGTGCAAAGCGTCGCGCACGCACATGGCCGTGGGACGACTTCAAGCTCACAAAGGGGTAGTCTCACTCTGCCTGACAGGTTAAAGGCTGAGGGTTTAGGGCTTAGGGTTTAGGGTGTAGGGTGTAGGGTGTAGGGTTTAGGGGGTAGGGTTAAGGGTTCAGAGTACCCTTAGCCTGGCACTCTTGGGCTGTTTTGGCTGGTGGTTGCTGTACCTGTTGCTGCACACCTTTCTGTAGCCACTCCCTACTGCAATGAGGACCCCCACTATATCTCAATTTAGAATCACGGGAAACACTAGCCCGCGTAAAACCTTCTTGAGGGCGGCTCAGCTCGAGGATCAGAGCATAATAGGGTATACGCAGGATCCTAAGTTTGACTGTTCACCAGATGCTGCGTGAAGGTAATATAGCAGCCATGAAGGTCAGGAGCATGCTCCAGAATGCGAGGGATCATCTGCAGGAAGTGACAAGCTAACATACCGTGTGGAAGATCTCTTAGAAACCTAAGCAGGCCTTTCCTTGTCTCACCACAGAGTAGAGCAGACCATCACAAAGGAACAGACACAGTCTCAAGATGCGAAGAAACGCAGCGACGACACAAGCAGCCTGTTCGTTACTCTGATTCTCAAGGGTTCCCCAAGCCCCCCCACTTAAGGACCCTGCCAGCAATAAGGAGGACTAGTGTAGACCTAACGGCTTTTTTGGGCCCATCATCCTTAATATCGGGGAGCGCATGAGATTTTCAGTTCCCCTCTTGAATACTCCAGATGGCTGCCGGCCTTCGGCGCTGACGCTCTTTGGCCGGATCCTGCTCAAGTATTCAAGCAAACTGCTTTCAACTCCGTGGCATGCTACCCTGCAAAGTAGGTCACAGCCATGTCCTCCAAGTAGTGGAGGGCATTCAAATATTCTGGAAGGTTCTCCTGCCGAACAGCAGGCACGATAGCAATCTCATGGTAAGACAGAAAGCTGTCTAAGGTGCAGAGCTCCTGGCTCTCAACCTTGGGGGCCCTTGTATCTCTAGCGTGTGTCATTCTAAGGGGCCTAAACCCTAGTTTCCATGTTCTTTCCATTCTTCCTGTTTAGCTCGTATATTGGTATACCCCTAGTGGACTGAACCCTTATGCGCCTACCCTAGACCCTAAACCCTGGTTTAGGGTTTAGGGTTTAGGGTTTAGGGTATGCCATCCCCCACATTCCAACCGAAGATTCAGTCCAGTTCGCGCTTGCGAGCGAGAAGTGCAGGCTTGTCCTGAAGGCCGCAATACCGAATGCTGCTGTTACTATCTCCATTACTTGAAAGGGGCTAGTAGGGAATATGGGAATATATTTTACAAGGATTATAATTTAAGTATGATACGACCAGTAAGATTACTGGGTTTAGGGTTCAGGATTTGGGGTTTAGAGTTACAGCATGTACTATTGCTACTGCTTTCGCTTTTGCGTTTACTATATTGTTACTAGCAGCTACTAGCACCTTAACTGTTTTTCCTGTTTGTTTGCGCTGGGCCTTCTTACCATGATCCTTGTACCAGCTAGTACCAGGATGCACCGGGATGAAAGTCATAAGATTGTTTGGCAATGTTGGCTGGCTCCTGCTTTCAAGCGGTGTCACACTTGACTGGTTGCCATCCATGTCCCAGCGGTGCGGTCCTTTTTGGACGCTGTCCTCATGCTTACGAGGACCTGGCAATCCGCAAGGATTGACATGTAACTATCTGCCAGCAACGGATGGGCAGGTGATACGGTCCTGGCTTCACGTGAACTGCTACCTGAAGAACAAAAAGTCTGCTTCCCTTGAATGCGCTCTGCTTCCGGAAAATGGTATGTACAGTTCTTCTCGATATACCCTGCCCTGTCCTGTCAGTCCCCGTTGATTGAGCAAACCCCCAAAAAACCTCGTTGCCTCTTGGCATCAGACCCAGTCCACACAATCAAGGCTCTAAAACACCTCGTATGAAAGGGATGTACTGGTGAAGGCTCTTGAAATATCTTGAAATCTCTTGAAGCTTGCAAGAGGCACAAGGTGGGTTAGTGGTCTAAGATGCCCCTAGATGCAGCGATTGTGCCAGCAGGTATGTCAATCTCACACAGACTTTACTTGAAAAAGCTGGAACAGGGCACGCTTCCCAAACTAGCTGCGGTAGGAAGTTGCACCCTCGTCTACACAAACCATGTCACCACGCCGGCTGATTTGCCCACCTCTGCTATCTTGCCTGCAACTTCGTCAACTATTCGAGATGCCTGCAAAGCGAGCACAAATGAGTCAGGAAGCAAGCTCTAAAATGTTGGGGTTTGTTTAACCCCTCGGACTGTTGTCGAGTGCAATAGGTTGGTGGGAAGGAGTTGTTCCCTGTCTACTCTGTACAATGGTTGCTTTAAGCCTTAGGGCCTCAGGGTTCAGGCAGAATGCACTGAGAACTGGGACTGGTCGCTGAAGAACTGGAGAAACCACGACAACATTAATGTAGAAAACAACGCCAAACCTTCAGCGAACAATTAAGTGAATACCTAAACCCTGAACCTAAACCCTAAAGAATTCTCAAGGCACAAACTGCTTGGGGTTGACGAAATGCCTGTATATACCCCTATATGACCTACATACCCCTACGCGCCCCTGTACACTCCTGTATACCTCTAGGTGCAGTATGATTATAATGTGTGGTCCCTTTTATGCGTTCGCAGTACCCCCTCCCCTCCCGCCAATGGTATGGTCCTCATCTGAAGATGAGCCACATCAATAACCCCCAATAAACCAAAAAACAATCCGCAAGATCTCTCTAAACAATCTTTCAAACCCGCTACAAACACTCACCGCTTATCACAGGGCTACAGGACCAAGGGCGGGGGAGGGGACCTTTATAAGCCTCGAATACAACTCGGTGAAACTTTTTATGAAAGCTATGAACCCTGTTAAAACCCTAAACCTTCTATAAAACTCAAAAAACCTTTTGAGCCCTCTTGAAACCATCGATGGGCCCCGCAAAAAATTGCATAGAACCCGGATAAGCCCTCCAGGAACCCCTGAGAAAACCTTCCGAGCCCTTTCAAAACCTGCTGTATAATCCTGTGTAACCTTCTTTCAACCTTCCAGAACCTCTGTAGATAAGATAAAGCCTCCAAAAACCTGATCAAAACCTCTAATCTAAAACACCGGGTTGAGGGTTTAGAGTGGCTTCATCATACTTTATATCATGAACCATTGGTGGGGGAAAATGCTGGCACATAAGTTGGACCCCCACTGTGTACAAGAAGCCCTGTATCCATTCACCAAGAATCAAAACTGAAATCATACTGTGTATAAGAAATAGCCTTACGCTATTTTGGTGACCATAGCATCTCCAAATAATACACTAACCCTGAACCCCAAATTCTCAGTTACTAACCCCCTGAGGTCGCTTACCTCAGCGTCGGCTTCTTGCCGCCGCTGCCGCTCCCCAGCGGGATCCTGAACGAGTCGGCTTCCATAGGAATTGGAAAAGGGTATATTGGAGGTTTCCAAAAATTAGGGGCACCTTTTTGGGGATCCCCATAATAAGGACTGTAGCATCTTGGGATCTATATTGGGGTCCCCCTAGGGAAACTACCATATGAGATTTCGGAAAAGCAGGTCCTCAGGCGCATATGTCGGGGTATGGAGGGGTATGCTGCATTAGAATCATATCTATGGGTATGATTCTATAGGGGTATACTGGAATTCTATAGGTACTCAAGGAGAATGGACGAAAATTGCCGGCTACGAATTCTTAAGCCCCCTTCGCGTTCCGGGTTCAAAGTCAAGCCCTACAACCTCCTACAACAACCCCAAAATCCTCGTAACATCCTAGACATCATGAAGCGATTTTGCAAACCTCCGTCACCAATTCTGGCCCCTATGCCAAGAACAACCCCCCCCCCCCTCGTACCTGAGCTATAGTCTAAACTCCTAGCATCCCCCCTACTAGCCCCTATAATAGTCCCCTATACAATCCGATATAACCCTATATAATCTATATAACCCCCCTTGAAGGAATTTAGACTGTAGCTTACCTGGCCTCGAGGTATGCCAAGGCATCCAGGTATTCGGGGCTTGTCTCCTGGCCCCAGCGGCTCTGGAAGCAATCTCAAAGCGGTGGATACTAAACATCCTGCATGAACCTTAGTTCTCCAAACCTTGGGAAGTTTGGTACTATAGTATCATAAGGTCATGCAAGGTTTTAGCCTTAGCATCAACAGAAGGACTTCGATCCAAGGGCGAGCGACCAGAAGGGATTGTGTTGAAAGTCAGTTGCTGCAGAATCCCGCCGGGCAGTCCAGTTCTCGTTTCCGAGCCAACAAAGCGGGCTTCTCCTGTGGGCGAGAACCACATCACGCAAAGAGGGGTCAAAGCGTCAGCTTCACGACTTTTGAACTTGATCTTGGCCAGCTTGGGGGAAGTCCTTCTTGGTAGCTGTACGAGTCGCAGCGAGGACCTGCCGACATCAACAATTGCTCACTGCGGCCTAAGATCCTGGCAATTGAACGGCTGTGAAGGTGCTTCATGTTAAGATGTGTCTGGCACAATGGTGCATGACAGATGTGATGCTCCTGCACATGCGCTTGGACCCTCGCCTCCTCGATCTGTACAGAGGTTTCATCCACGATGCGTGCTGCCTGCGACGATTTGCTGTTACATGCTACTATGTAATTTTGGGATATGAGGGAAACCCAATCTACACGAACGACCGGGAAGACATCTTTCAGCGCTTCGTACATGCAAGGATTGCGGTTGCGAAGAACCAAGCACTGGCAAGCACTGCCAGAGCACAGATGGATGGCAGCTGGCAGCACACGCTCAGTGACTTGCACTGGAGGTCGGCGGAAGGAAGAACTTTCCTATCACGGCCTGAATCGCATGAAAGAAATTTGCGGGGTCAACTTCTTTTCAAGAAGATTCCCCAGCACTTGGAGCCAGAGTTCAGACGCATCAACCGCTTTTGGACATAGGTTATAATTGTCAAACGTACCCATGTAAAACACAAAACACGTTGGGACCTGGGTATGTCCAAAATCCAGATGCATGTTGTTCATCTACATTGCAGACTGATGCTGATGATGCTCTGAGCTCGGCGTCGCAAGCTGCCACACCCGTGAGAGCCACAATTGCAGCCCTGAAATGGAATTCACTCCGTACTGCTCCCTAGACTCTGAACCCTAAACCCCACGCGTCTGAGAGCCCTGGGATCCTATTTCCACCTTTTGAGGAGCCCCCAACCCTAAACCCTAAACCCTAAACTGGCTGTACAAACGTCGTATGGGTTGTCACATAAGCTCAGGCGCGCCTTAGCCACCATGAAGCTCAACTTACAAAAGCTCGGTTGCTGTTAAGGAACTTAAATTAAGTTACCATAATGGGTATATATAGTAATTAATATGATTTCCCCAATATAGTAACTTAAATTAAGTTCCTTAACAGCAACCCAGAAAAAGGAACAGCACTAGGAACAGCATTGACCCACAGCTCAGGAAAAGTCAGCTTTGCCACTTGATCCTCTGTCATTCCTATACATGACCCGTATATATATATATATACATATATACCTTTGTAACCCTGTGCATTCCTATATAAGTTCGCCGGGGCACGGTTGAGAGACAAGCTGATGCACCTCGACCATCATGGAAAGCCAGGAAAGAGGGGATTTCAGAAACACTGGCAGGGTTTAGGGCTTGCGGTTTCGGGTTTTGGGATCCGTCGAATACTTGCTCCAGCTGTGGAAGCCCAAACTTATGCTAAACCCTGAACGCTCTTCAAACTCTTCAGGCTCAGTTTCCATTTAACGTGCCACGTCCTTTCCAACTGATACCCGACTGTTCCTATATCACCCCTACCATATACATATATAGATATACACGCACATATATATATATATATACATATGCATATATGTATATATACAAATATATGTATCCCTTAATATCCCTGTGTATGCCTGTATAACCCCCATCTATCCAGTCAGTATCATTTTATGCTTGACTATTAGGCTGCAGCCGGGGGGCGTCTCCAGTACCTCCAGGACCTGGATTCTTGCAACTCTTTAGAAGCCTAAAAAAAGTTGCAACAGTAGCGGATATGTGGGGATATATATAGGTATAACAGACACATGGGGTCTATAGAGTTTAGGGTTTAGGGGCCTAAAGAAGTATCAGGAATGGAGAGGGAGCAAACAAGGATATAAAGGGTTGCATAGGGACCATATTGGGGTACTATAGGCTAGAAAAATATCACGATTGCCCCAATAATAATGGAGAATCAAATGGAGAAGAAAATGAAAATGAAACAAGGGAAACTGATGTTACATGGGCTACTTACAGTCCGAACTCGCAGTATCCCCCTCAGTAACTCCTATAATGCTCCCCTACATGAGCTATAGTAAGAACTCCTAGTATCCCCCTTAGTAACTCCCATAATACTCCACTACATAATCCCCCTCTAAAACCTCTTTAAGGAGTCTAGATTCTAGCTAATATAAGAGTTGGCAGGGATTCGCCTGAACCCGTGGGCGGACGAAGGATGCAGAAGCTGTACAGCCAGAGCAGGAACTATAGGAAGCTTCAGAAATAGAAGCAGACCTACGAGAAAGCGGCATTGTCCTACAAACAACGAATGAGGAGAAGAAGATGATGATTATGAAGAGAAACCAAACAAATGAAGTATGTTACTTTACTACTGCTGCTGCCACAGTTGATAAGGGTACTACTAGCCGTTCCCCCCCTTGCAAGAATGTTGCCCGAAACACTAAGGGCAGTGGGCCAGAATCTGTATAAGCAGCAGAGGTCGTTGTGGAAGTGCCTGAAACTCGCAAAAATGTGAGATGAGAAATCAATAACTGTTGTTTTGCACACTCCCAATGGACCTTAGTTCGCCTCCCCAACCCCTGCCTACCGCCATAACTCCCGCCGCCAACTCCCGCCGCCGCTGACAGCTCGATCACCAAGAACAGCATGACCACGACAAACACCACAACAACAACAAGCAGTAAGGGCGCCGACGATGCCCAGCACCACAACATGGTGACAACAACGACTTGACAACAAGAACGGCAGGGTCCCACCACTAGTTCCCCGCACGCATCCGCACGCTGATCTTCAAATCTGAGCAGAACTCAACAGAAGACCCAAATCATCTTCAAGCGCCACTTGTACACCAGATGTGAGGAAAGGAGTGCCTCTCAGACAAGCCCAAAACACTCCTGCTTGAGAAGTCCGCACGAATTTCATACGCAAAGCTAGTCTTTGACCCCGTACACTCCCTAGGCACTTTCCATAGAAGTCCTAAGGCATAGAATCGCATGGAAAACGTCGCGAAATACTGCAGCTTGGGCCCGAACCTGCATGATTTCAGGCCTGAACCAGGGAATCTTGAAGGTTCAAGTGTGTAGGGTTATGACTTAGGGTTGGGCGTTCAGGGTTTGATCCCCGGAAGCCTGAAGATTTATGGTTTGAGGAAGCTTTAGGGTTTAGGGTTCCAACCCTCAGCCCCTTTTCACTCTCAACTTGAAGAATGCACTATCTCAATTTTTGCTAGTGTAGGAGGTGATCCTCATTTTCCAATACTCTGATGCCGCGCAGAACCCGCAACTCTCAAAAGCCGCCCGAAACCCTCTGCTCACAACCAGCCTGTCCGCAGGGCTCATGCAATAGCAAGAATCTCCGATGGCTTCGATAAGCTGGGAAACTTCCTGGCAAGTGCAGGAGCAGCTGCTATCAACAGTACAGCTTCTGGCGAACCAAGTGGGAGGACTTAATCCACGCCAAGCATCCGTGCCATCCTTACGCCACGTGAGCTGCGGAAGGGTGCCTTTTCTCATCGTCTTGAGGATGCTGGATCGATCCATCCCATCAAACGGTTTGACGTCCTCAGAGCTACGCAACTACCTGATGCTGAAAACAGAAAGCTTTGTTCTGCACACTTCTTCGAAGAACTGATGAGAGCAAGCGGCTGTCAGGGTGAAACCTTAGCGCACAGCTGTGGAAAAGACTGCTCATGCTCCAGGAAACTGGTAAGTACATGTAAGTACTCTGTAAGTACCAGAAGGCTAGTGTTTTCTCTCAACGACAGGCATCTGCTTTGCTGATATGCGGCTGATTAATGCTCCAAGGGAGAAGATGTCGGCTGCGCACGACCTGGGCCGATATTAGTCGTACTTGTCTGCAAAACTAAAAGAAAACACAGAACAGCTGCAGCCACTAACTTTGAGTCGCACTCTTATGCTTACCTTCCCCCTTGCCGCCTCGTCTACCACTCTCCTCCTACTGATTCTCCTATTCGTGGTACCCCCTCCTGCAACTACTCTTATCACTAGCACATGCAGATAATCTGCTACCCGCTTTTTTGCAGTCAAGCGCTAGCGCACTGAGATTCCTGCGGCGAGCGATTCATTCCTTGGCCACGCTTTGGGGTCCAAGCTTTGGGCTCATGGCCTTTGAAACTTTCTCGGCCAGGGTGTGCAAGGCACCAGCACTGCTTGGACACCAACTGTTTTTGCTTCATGGTCATTGTGGGAATATTGACAGTCCTTCAAATGGTAGTAAGAAGGAAACACATTGCAAACGTGGCTGCTAACACCTTCGAACTTTGCAGCTACAGAGAGACATCTTCAAGACAATGCTTTGCTGCTTAGGTTGGCCTGGCTCTCAAAAGACCCAGACCGTGACCCTGAAGAATCTCTTCCGGGCTAGAAAAACCATCCCTGAAAGAGCCCAGCCGAGCGACCGGTTGCAATCTCTGGCGCCATCCACCTCAAGCTGCCTCCCATGGTGTGCTCCGTCTTGTAGAGGAACCTTCCGGTTGAACTGACTGCAGAAACATTGCTTTATGCTGCTGCATTCTTGCATTTGGTTCTGCACGGTAACTTTGCATTCTATAACGCTGGCCTGGCAAGACCGAAATCACCCAGCTTTGCTTTGGGCAGCAGGTTGCCATTCTCCACAAACCTCAGATAGCAGCACAACCTCGGGGTTTAGGGTTAGGGGCTAGGGTCGACTTGCGCACGTCACGTGAAGCCAATGCCCTCGAGGAGCACGTTGGAGCCCTTTAGATCACCATGCACCTTAGCAGTACGAAGTCTCTGGGTTGTTCACGGCCTCTGTGTACATTTAGGCATATGCACGTGCATGTCTTTTTTTATGCGTTGCACATTGAAACATACATTATGTGAGTCGGTAATGATATGCATATGCAAAGTATTCATGTTACACACATAGGCAGACATACACGCATCTAGGCACATGTCCGGCTGTACCTGTATGTGTCAAAACCAGGGTCTCTTACAATCAGCCAATGTCCAAGACAGCCCCGCATCAGCCGCATACACTTACTTCTGTTTACCCTTCTATTCCGAACCCGCCCTACACCCTACACTTGGGCCCTAAGCCCATCACCCCAAACCCCAAATCCTTAAACCCTAAGCCCGCCGCCAGAGTCTTGTCCTGCTGATGCAGGTATCGGAGCGCAAGGGAGATGCCCTGCAGGATGTTCAACTTGCCTGGATCGAGGGCTTCCTACTTGAAGGCTCGGGGATTGAGTAAAGAGGTTAAGTTAATGTGTAGAGTTGAAGGTTTGAGGTTTGGGCTGAGAGTTCAATTTGCTCATAACCTCCCGTGCAATCATCATGTGCTTGCTAAGTCCATTGAGCGTCTAAGTCCTTGTCCAAAAACTTCTGGAATAGCTTCGGTTCAGCCCCCACCAACGAATAGCGTTTCGGTTCGCAGGTTTCGGACTTCGAGATTACAATAGAAATGGAAAGGGGCCACGTAAGCATAAGAAACAGCAGATATTTGGATAGTGATGATGTTGGGATTGCAGGGTGTCCAGTTTGCCTCGATACCGAAGCTTTCCAATCTTTCCAAAGGGGTGTATACGGACTCACTGAAGTATGTTTCAGGACCATAGGGATGGACTGTGAGAGTATAAAGGAGATAATGGAATAAGACCTGCATAACAAGGAGAAGTCTGCCTCCAGAGATACTGGCATCCGCAGTAGTTGTTTTTCATAGCTGCATCTCATCATGGTCACATGGCTGGGAGTCTAGGCCTTATTATGACAGGGGAGTGATTAATGAAGGCTGTAAAGAACTGTAAAGGGCCCCAGAACACGGTAGCAACTCTTCGGAGAAAGGGATGGATGCCTATTGGAATGAGAGACCTCATATCTGAGTAAAAGACACAAACACCTTGGAAACCTGTCATGACACTCAGGGCCGATGGCAAGAATCCTGATCGTCAAAGACTTCAACAAATCCCTTGGCCTTTTGAAGAAGGTTCTTAAGCTGATCTCCCGCATGTACTGAAGCTGCCTCTAAGGTGATACCATCCCTGTGCCATTCCGGTGGATTAGGGGTACCCTTGGGGTCCCTACAGCAAGCGTTTTATAGCATTGCGGTGTTCTGGGGTGTGCAAAAGGAGGACATCCCTAGTCTTAAGATTTAGGGTTTAGGGTATAGGGCACCACGATCTGCTTAGACCATGCGCCTATATCGCAGTCGATCGGATGTGGCTGGGCCTTGATCCAGTCCTGAGCATACAAACAGATGTAGAGCACATACGGCTGATACAAAAAAACCTGCATGACCTTATAGTATCTTATAGTCCCCCTGAAGTAGATAGAATATGGAGTATATGGGGATCTTATTATAATATGCCCCAAGCCATATTCTATCTACTTAAGGGGGACTATAGTCTACTAGAACACCATTCTTGAGGTATCAGGTACTTATGATCATATAGGATGAGGTAGCGACCTGGGAGAGTTGCGGCTGAAGACAGCAAAGCATGGGCGTTTAGGGTTTAGGGCTCAGGGATTCCAAAGATAATGTCTCAAAAACTGGAATCACTTTGAAGCCATGAAAGTAAGTGCGGAATTAGATGTCAAGGAAGCATGCATACTCTGACAGACGGACCAAAGAGCCATGCGCCAAAAGCTCAGATGCCGGCATGTAGGGTTTGACCCTCAATAAGCTCAAACACCAGGGCCATGTCGTTTGTGGATGGCCTTGCACCCACCCACGGCCAGCGGCAACTCACTTGATGCTTTCAGGCAAGAAATGCTGGGCAGAATTCTGGGCCCGCTGCACAACATGTGCTCCAAGGAAGAGGACAATATTGGGATGTCGTAGTCGACGCAATGTACGCAGCTCGTTCAGTAGTGGCAAACTCGGCTTCATGCATTGGAGGAAGGTAAGTCTACTACAGTTGCGACCAGGTCGGACACATCTCAAATGCTACTGCCATCATCCCACATCAAAATGTAACGGCACATGCAAACAGTCTTCCCCAACGTCGAGCCGCTGCTCTTTCTTGTCAGACTTCGGCATCTTCACTGCCTCACATACAAGGTCAAGTAGCCAGTGTTGAACCGGCTACTACTATGTGTTATTTCGAGCACGATTGTCTCTATGGCGATTGCAGCCTTTACCGAAGCAAACGCTGATTTTGGCAGCATAGCAGACACTCCGAAAATTAGGGTGCCTCTTTGGGGGAACTATAGTAAGGATCTTGATAAATTGGAGTCTGTACTTACCCCCACCCTGTCCAATTATAAACACCCCCATATGTACTTTCAGGCAGCTGCTCCACTGATTGACCGCGATTCTTGTCACGTAATGCTACAGGATCTTGCCCCCTTCTGAGTGGCCTCCAATGTTGAACTGCAACACCCCTGCAAGCGTGGCTGTCCTGTCTGAACCAACAGTAGCAAATTCTGGAGGACATATTAACCATCTGCGGTAAGGACCGGCTTGGCCTTTGCACATGACAAACTAAAACTTGCTGGAATCTTAATCCGAAATGGTCCGCCCTCTTCCACTTGCCGCCATGTCGCTACCTGGGCACCATAGTAGGTGCCTTGAAGCACGGTGCCAAAGGTACCACTGCCTGTTCGGGCACCAGCCCACTCAAACAAGAGCCCAGCCTGTTGTCGCGAAGGTGCTGATGGCACAAGTTCGGCTATTAAAACAATTTTTGGACATCATAACGCGGAGATCTACAGGACCAACAAGAAGCAGGACAGGTGCCAGGACTCTGCCGTTAACTCCACAATCGCCTCTGCCACTGCAACGGGTATTCCCGTGGTTGCAGAGCGAACCCTAAATCCTACACCCTAAACCTGCCGGCCTAATGTTCGGTCCTCGAGGAGGCCTCAGTTCGAGAGATTGAAAGGAATTTTTACTTTGGGGCTTACAGTATATGCTCAAACAAACACTACAATCCCTACATAACCCTTATATTCCTGGTTTCAGGTTAAGGACTTGGAGAATTTTTTGTTTTTGAAACCTTTACACTACAGCTCAGAACGGCTACTCCCGTGATGAGTACTGCGAGTGTGCCAGAGGGTGCGTAGCAGGATGACCTGTCTTCCTTAGGGGGTTTCAAATGGGGTTGCGACATGAAAGTCCCAGCTTCCTTCTAACAAATCTAGACATGGGACGCATGTGAACCATGCAAGCTGCGATATGCTGCGCTGCAGCGCCCATATGCATGCTGGCTCTTAACAAACGCGAATGACCGGATTTTGTTTATCGCTTACTAGCCAGTAGAAATTATTATCATCTGCATCACCGAAAACAGATCCTGTACTACATTTCGTTGCAGTTTTGGCCTCCATTTGTGAGTCCAGATCCTAATGACTACGGGGTAGCCAGGACTCAAAATGTGCCAGCAGAGCAGAGATCGCACGCGCGTAAGCTCTCAAGCATAAGATGGTTGCGGCTGAAGTCATGATGCAGAAAAACATTTCATGTAAAAAAAACCCTGCCCACTCTCGGGGATTCTTCTTTCACCAAGATCGTGTTAAGGCCTGGCTCCAAAACCCAAACCCCGAAACCCTAGCCCTTTGAAGGATCACTCCAAGACGCATTTTAAACCCAATTGAATCCTTGTTGTAAGTCCACCTTAAGCCCATTTTCAACCACGTTTTAAACCCTGAACCCTAAACCCTAAACCCTAATCCCTACCCTTGCCTCAGAGGCTCAGAGCTGCTGTGGGTCGACAATCCAATGCTCCCGCCGCCCCAGATCCACCAGCTCCCGGAAACTTTTACCTTGACCTTGTTCAGGGTTCACGGTTTAGGCTTTGGGGTTTCAGGTTTAGAGCTTGTAAAAGGCTTGAGGTGCCCCTATGATGGAGAATCATATGGAAAAGAAAACGCAAAATGAAATGGAAACAGACTTTAGGGTAACTATGTCATAACCGGGTAGATATTTGAGTTGTATTGGGCAATATTATGGGTATGGCTTGAGGTGCTCGACTTACGTTCTGGGTTCGGGGGCTTCGGTTTCAGAATTTCCTGTTGGAATCCTGAAGTGACCCCATGATCCCCTAATACTCTCGGTATGAATAAGCTATACATATACATGGACAGAGACATAGAAACAGCCATAATCAGCGCACAGATACGCGCATGCATGCAAGAATGCATACCTGAGCATGAATGACCCTGCCGCAAGCCTGCCTTCAGACCAGGTCTACCCCAAAACACGTCTGGATCCCGGCTTGCGTGGCTTCGTCATTCTTGACTTATAATGAAGGTGCTTGAAAGGTCAGGACCTGTGCCTGAGCCTGCTACAAGCCTGCTGGTGGGTGTCTGAATGCGCTTGCCATTCAGAATGGCAGGTATGGATGTATATGTGTGTATGCATGACTGCATGCAGGCAGGCTAGCAGGCGAAGGTAGATAGGTAGGTGGGTGGCTGGGTGACAGGCAGGCAGGCAAGTAGGTAGGTATGGTACGTATGGTGGGTATGTATGTGGATCTCTGTATCTAGGTATGTCGGTATGTATAGATGTAGGCATGTAGGTGTGTAGGTATGTGGGTATGCAGGTATGTCTGTACATAGGTACGTAGGTAGGTGGGTTTTATGACGCGATGCCAGAGTATCCCTGCAACAGGAAACCTCAAAACTTAGATCGATTTCCCATAGTTGTACTTTTACTGTTATGATGATTCTAACTACTATTAGCAAAATGAGTACTACTAGTATTACTATTACTCATCTTATTTAATAGAGTCAAGTGGCCTTCATATTCCTTTTCCAGTGGAGGCACATCAAAGATGCTGCTGCTCTTGTTCTCCAGGCCTGACTTCAACACTCACTATGTCCTCTGCTGCTGTTAATCGTCATTTATGGTTCTGCGTTCCTCATACAAGCATCCATCGGTTACTGTGGCGGCCTTGAAAGAGAAGAGTCTCTCGGCACATCCTGCTAGGTGGTTCTCATGTTTATCTTGCTTTCCTGCATAACGCTCATTCTTGTTCTATACCCCATTGCCAAAGTCCAGAAGATTCAACTTTACTCAGTTCGCACTGCACGTCAGCTCTCGATGACATGTGTTGTTGACAGATTCAGATCTTCAAGGAACTCTAGTGAAAGATCATGACCCTGCCTGCCATTTTCTTCTGGCTTCTTGCAGCATTGGAGAGTACACTCGCATCATCAGAACCACCAGACTGAATGTCGTCCTGATGTAAGGGCAGCACAGTCTTAGACCGTTCTCGCAGCCTCCACAATCTTGCGAAAGTAGCTCGCAATAGCATCCGAGCATCGCTTTGAATCAGGCTGTCATTGATGGCCGGAATCAAATTATGATCTGATGGGCGTGCTCGTTGACGCGGGCTCTCCTGCATAACCATTCACACAGCAGCAAGCGCGGAAATGGAACTGAAGCCAGACAAAGTCTCAGCGCAACATCTCACTGCCCCAGACAATAGGATGATGTTTTACCGCAGCGCCCCTTCAATCTGTTCTCATGACATGCCCATGTCTCACGAGCCTGGGCATTGGCCGGTCCATCCGGCGGTGGCTGCATGACCACCCGCGGCACCTCACTGATGCAGTTGCCGTAACGATTATGAATGGCATCGGTATTGGAAGGCTTGGCATTCCAAGCAATGGCAGCAGCTGCAGCGGCAGGGAGCAGGTAGTAGTAGCGGTAGTAGTTGCGATAGCGGTAATAATGGTAATAGTGGTACAAGTAGCATTAGTGATATTAGTGGTACTAGTGGTATTCGTGGTGCTAGTGGTACCAGTGGTGGCAGTGGTAGCACTATCGCTAGCAGTGGGGTAATACTAGCTTTTGTTGTTGCTGCAGTTTGCAGTGGCGGTACCAGCAGTGGCAGGCCTAGCCGCTACCCGTGGCAGTTTCAGTAGCAGCATTGGCAGTAGTAGTAGCAGCAGCAGCAGCAGCAGGAGTAGAGTGGGAGTAGGAGTCTCCTAAAATGTCTTGGTTAGCCCACACATTGAGGTCTGGGGGTTTTAGGGTTTGTGGGCTTTTTTTTCGGGTTTTGTGTGTCTTTCAGGGTTTACCGGCGTTTGGGGTTCAGGGGTTTGTAGGGTTGAGGGAAGGTTTTAGGGTTTAGGGCGTTTTAGGGTTTAGGGGCTTTTTAGAGCCTAGAGGTCTTTTGCATTTATGGGGTGTTTAGGGTTCAGGGCTTTTTAGGTTTTGAGGTTTTAGGGGCGTTCTATGGTTCAGGGGTTTGCAGGGTTCGAGGTGTTTTTAAGGTTTAGGAGCGTTTAGGGTTTAGAGGTTTGTAGGGTTTAGTGTGGTTCGAGGGTTCATGAAGGTTTTAGGGTTTAGGGCTTTTTAGGGTTTAGGGTGTAGTAGGGTTTAGGGGCTTTCTAGGGCTTAGGGTTTTTTCGAGTTTAAGGGTTTTAGGGTTTATTGGCTTTTTAGTGCTTAGTGGTTTTTAGGGTTTAGGGGCTTTTTATATGGTTCGGGGGTTTTCAGGGTTCAGGGTGGTTTAGGGTTTGGAGTTTAAGCAGGGGTTTGCAGGGTTAAGGCTTTTTAAGGTTTATGGGGCTCTTAGGTTATAGTTTAGGGGCTTTTGAGGGTTCAGGGCCGTCTGGAGTTTAGGGGTTTGTGGAGTTTAGTGTTTCTTTTACGATCTATTTGTTTTTTTAGGGCGTAGTGGTTTTAGGGCTTCAGGGTTCTTAGGGCTTAGGGGTTCTTAGGGCTTTGGGTTTTTAAGGGTTCAGGGTTTTTAGGGACAAGGTTAGATGGGCCTGGAAGGAATGAAAATGATGGACTCTGCACACAAGATTCCAGGGATTACTTTCTTGAGGTCTAAAACCAGAAATTCCCGGCACCCCAAAAAAGTATGAGAGAGTCGACGATCAGGAATTGATTTTGCAACATGGTTCCGCGGATGTTGTCGGGATAACCAGCTATATGGATGTAGAAAACACTGGCAGGGCACAGGGACTTGAGCTTCGTGAGATAGTCTGTGCCCTGGGGCGCGGCAAACCAAAACTTTTGGCCGTAGGAGTAGGAGTAGGCGGCGTCGTAGTAGTAGTAATAGTAGTAGTAGTAGTAGTAGGAGGAAGAGTAATAGTAAGAAGAAGAAGAAGAACAAGGAGAGCCTTAGCAGTAGCAGCAGCAGCACGTAGAAGAAGTAGCAGAACAAGTATTAGCAGCAGCAACAGTCATCGTCGCAAGAGGAGAGCTGTTGCATTCGGAGCATTCGGTGCTGCACGGCTAGGCCCAGCACGCTGCGTGATCTTGCTGGAGCAGAGTGGACACCAACCTTTTGGCATTTTGGGGGGGGTCTAGAGTCGAGAGTTCCGTGTGTTTCTGAGGGCCCTTTGACCTGTCACATGCTCAGTTCGAGCAAGAAGTTCCAGCTAACTAGAGTTCAGGGTTTAGAGTTCAGGTGTAAAGGTTGACAAGTCAGGGTTTATGTGGCCATCTTCTGTATGAGTATGCACAAAAGCTACCGTGCCTCTAGTGTGGACTTACGCGACCGTATGATCTGGGACAATAAAAACAGCTTCTGCTCTGTATCTCTTGCCCCCAGCATCCGCGGCCTAAGTAGGAACGCAAGTCAGCAAATCTGCGGCTTGGCTGCAACATAGCGGGGGATGTCCGAGTGCTGCGGAAGGCCACATCCCTTCCTGGCGCCACAAGAGGATTTCACAGGACACACACTCACATGTGAAGAGAAAACGGCCCCACTTGTTCAGCATGTGCTGGCAGGGTGCAGGCAGCAATGGCTTCCGCTGCTGCGGCCTTCGGCAGGGAGCATCTACGAACGTATTCGGTCAGATGTAGTCCCGACAACATCTGTACAACACCTTTATAATCCTCTTATGTAGGCCCTTCAGGGGATCAAAGCTGAAGATCCAACCTGCAAGCGTTCGAAGCACCACGAGTTCAGCTTCAAGATCTCCACCTGCCAGCTTCCAGATAGGCATATTACGAGACACGAATGTGATTTCTAGGAGTAACTATACTAATGTGTTCTATAAGAGTAACATAGAGTACCTATAGGGGACCATGGGTGGTTATGCGGCCACTACTTGGGGTCTGGCCGACCCAGCTCCAAACTCTAATGTACTTTGTCCGTGATGGAGTTGTGGCACAGGGGGCCTCCTTCAACACAGACCTTGGCGCGAGCTTGCTCGACTCTGGCCCCAGAAGCTGCATCCACGACCCGGAAGGCCTCAGACGTGACCAAACGCTGAAGCCTGGTGGCTTACTCACATAACGCGAGCACCATATCATCGGCCTGACGAACCTCTCGTGTCCTGATGTCGCTGCCCCGGAGACAGGCCGCCAGCAACTGGTATACCTCAGGGAACATGTCAGGCTTTGGCAGAGCATTGCCTGCAACAAGAGGAAGTCATGAAGGGCTAGCAGATCATGGACTCCACTGCAAGCGGAGCTCCGGATCGTCTGCTCTTCCCCCACGAAGATCCCCCAGGCACTTTGAGATTCGCTTTCGCTGGTCCTGAGTCAGCATCATGCAGGAAATGGGGCAGACCACAAAGCTCTGCTAGCAGATGTTGTTCAATGCACTTGAAGGCAAGCGGCCAAGAATGCCCAGGAGTCGAAGGCCTCACAGGACGGATTCGAATGGAAATGACGGTATCAACGTGTTGCTACGCGGACCCTACGCAAAAAGCTGAAAGGATCCTGAACACTATCACTATCAAGTGCTATGGTATTCGCAGCGCTGCCTGTAAGAATCACCGCTGCAACGACAGTCACCATAGGTTGCATTCTTGCTCGAACTACACCCTCTTATTTATTCATTTATTTATTTACTTGTTTATGTATTTATTTATGTGCGTGCGTGCGTGCAGAATCACTTGTACAAATGCGTGTATATATATATATATATGGACACACCGCCCCCATGATCCACCAACCCCCTGAAAACACTGTGAATACCGATACAAACAAGCATTTTCGCATGATCGGATTTTGGACACTCCCCATTTTCGAATCGATTTTATTGAATTTGATTTGAATTCTATAAGAGGTTCAAATGAATCAGAATCCATTCCAAA
>CAJNIZ010009570.1:0-13219 GCA_905231905.1 Symbiodinium pilosum
TCGCTGCTGCATAACCTTAAAACCCAAGTCATAACCACTTTGGATGTTATACAGTCCTTGCCAACAACTTCTACCAATTTCACTTGTCCCTGGTAGTACGCCTACCTAGTAAAAACCTAGACGCCTGAAACCCGAAACCAGAGCTGTCGTGTCCGGGAGGCTGCAGAGCTGTTCCGAAACTGAGGCCTCATGATTCTTGTGGTTTAGGGTTTAGGGCTCAGGGTTCAGGAAAGGATTTCCCTGGAGGGTGGCCTCATGATTCTTGTGGTTTAGGGTTCAATAACACAGGGTTCAGGGAAGGAATTCCCTGGAGGGTCTACAAGGAATGCTTCGGGGCCCTACAAGAGAGCTTCTCTTGTCTGATTTTTTTTGCGCCGGTATGCCTGGCTCACCTTGATTATTGCTACCCTGTTCCAAGGCAAAGTCTAGGAGTAGAAGCTGCTTTCAAGACTTGGTATGAAAGGGTGTGTGTGTCTAGCTGATACAAAGCATTGTAGGGTATGGACTGTGTGAAGCTTGATAAAGGTGTTTTGATGTTGTAGCCCTAAACCTAGGCTCCCCTAAGCTATGTCGCCTAGGGGACCTTTACCCATGTAGACGAGCGATGCTAAAGCCCAATACAGGTTCCCATCGTCGTTTCCCGCATTTTGGAAATGGTAAGTGAGGCAAACTCCCGCGCGCTCCATGAGCAGCGGGACCCTGAAATAAACCCAACACATTACATCCATTTGGTGGGGACGCGGGGCCCTGAACTAGACCCTAAACCCTAAACCCTAAACCCAACATATTACATCCCAATTCTGCGGACTCCCGACCCTTTAATGTTGAAGTCCCCGCCCTGAATCCTAAACTATGTGAGCCATAGTCTAAACTCCTTAAAGAGGGGTTATATAGAGGAGTACATAGGAGACTAGTTAGGGGTTGTTAATTAAAGGGATACTAGGAGTTCAGACCATGGCTCATGTTCTGGGTTGCTGTTAAGGAACTTAATTTAAGTTACTATATTGGGGGAACCCTATTAATTACCATATATACGCATTATGGTAACTTAATTTAAGTTCCTTAACAGCAACCCAGTGTTTTGCAGGTATTTGCAAAGGAAGAACGTCGGGAGCCTCAGGTTGAAGTACTCTCAGAAGCAGACCTCGGAGAATGGAGAATCAAATGGAAAAGGAAATAACAAATGCAACGGAAACCCTAGGCCCTTTAAAGGGCTTATGGGGATACATAGGGGTCTACATGTTGCAGCGGAAGAATGGGGAAGCAGATAGAGAAGAACATGGAACATGAAACGGCAAGTAGGGTTATATAGGCTTATACGGGAGTTCATCGGCTCCCTATTCGAGCGGAGAGTAATATTCGATTATTCCTAGCTTGAGGTCCCAGTTCCTTTTTGGACAGGGTGTTTCTTGATCGTTGCCTGATGTAGAAGCCGAATCAGTCGGGAAGGGAAGATCAGGCAATTTTCGTAGGTAATCTACGCACCTTAAGCCCAAAGCCCTCAACTGCGTTTCCTTGCGGATGTTACAAGATGGCATGCTGACATCATGGAGGGTGCCCTGGGATATTCGCTATGGAGCAGGACATGTACTCAGGAGCACTATTCGGCGCGCGGCTTGGCGCCTCCATCCAGCATGTGGGCTAAAGGCTCGAGCTTGGAAGTCTCTCTACGCAAATTCTGCAACTAGCTCAGAGTACTTATGCTCTCGCGGGGTTTGGGCTATGCAAAATGTGCTCCCTAACTCCCCCCCATTGAGATGTCACGTCAAGTGGGTAGCATATGGGTGGTAGTTGAGGAACTCATGATGCTTCTTGTTGCAGCCGAGCTCTTGGCTTGAGGTGAGAATCGCGGAATTCTTGCGCATGCAGACACTGCATCTGCGAAGGAACTGGCTTCTTGGCTTAGTAGTGCTTAGCAGCCATCAGTGTGACCCTTTTGTGACTGATAGTTATTGATCTTTCCTGGCCCTACATTACATCATGAAAGACGGCACCGTATGTGTATACATATCTATATCTATATCTATCTATCTATCTATCTATCTATATACATATACATGTACACACAGCTACATACATAGGCATACATGTACATGGGTATGTGTGTGCCCATCCATAAATATTCATACTCTTAGGTATTTAGATGTTGAGTTATTTGGCCACTGTATGGGAGACATACGCATTGAAGCCCAGAAGGTGTGACGTGGTAAATCATCGGCATGGCTACCATGGTTTAGGCACCAGGAAAGACCAGAATCAGAAAACAACATTAATTGTCCTTATAGGTTACTGATTAAAAACTGAGGGCGCTATGACTACCTGCGGAGCCCCGAGTGTTCGTGGTGATGTTGTTCGTGGCTTCGCCCCATCTGAGCCCTAGAATCTTTTCACGACTTCTCCAACTTCTAGGAAGCCAGAGAATTTAAAGTACGCCTGCAACCCTGATACAGCATACATCTCGAAGCCATCCTGGCATGAAAGGTTGAGATTGGCCTCTACCTGTTGGCCCAGCCGACATGTTTTGGCCTGATTCCAGCAGTGGTCAGACCCAGCCAAATTGTAATGTCATGAGCAAGCAGAATTTGGTGTTCCTGGCAACTGTTATGATAGGCACCTCAGGAACTCTGTCATGGTACAGGCAGGTAGGTTCGCCCTGCTTCAATGGGCCGTGCACAAAGTCGGACAATTGCGACGCCGGCAACATTTGCATGAACTCGGACATCCGAAAGACCGCATGGGGCTTTCTCAAAATTAGGGGTACCATCTTGGGGGTCCCAATAGTAAGAATTCTAATATGTAGGGGTCTATCTTGGGGTACCTCTATTTAGGGAACCTACCACATCCTTCAGCCACACAGCGTAGCAACCTTCCACGGCTGCATAACCTTTGAGTCTACCGTGTGCCTGAGCAGCGCTTTTTTTAAAGAGCTCTACTGAGAATTCAACAGCAGCCAAAATAGGGTTATGGGCATACTTGACTATACTTAACTATACTTTGTATACTTGGTACTTCACAAGATGAGCCGATGCTTAGAGATCTCAGGCCAGGTGGAGACGTGGAGCCGAGATTCTAATCTGTTAGCCCTATAGTCCCTAGGTGGATAGAATATGGGGTATATGGGATCTTATTATAATATAACCAAAGCCATATTCTACATACTTAAGGGGGACTCTCAACCCGAAACCCTAAACTAAACTAAACTAAACCATATTGGTTCCGCTGAGTGGTTTTTTCCGGGGTCCCAGGTCTGCTGCTTGACCGGAGGGTGTCTAAGCGCTCTAACATGAGCTACAGTCTGAACGCGGACTACTATAGGGGTTATCAAGGGGGATGCTAGGAGCTTAGCTTACGGCTCACATGGGGACAGCATTGGTGCAGTTGAATATGGCCTTTTGGATACTGCTGCTTGTGGAACGGTGGCAGCATCCAATATCTTTCTGGTTGCGAAAGGGTGCTGAGGAGGGGTACAGTATGTACAAAGCGAACCACGGTGTCTGTGGCAAGCACAGCTTTAGGTCGCATCAGGAAGAACCCTTTCTACTCCTGTAGCACCAGCACGTAGTGAAGCGTCATCTGCCTATCACTGTCACTTCCTTGAAGAGGCGGTTGGGCACAAGCTCTACCAGCTGCACTCTCTGCATAATAGCGCGTAAGGGAAATGCCAGTCTTCCTAAACTTTCACAAGTTGACATTTTCAGGCAAACCTTGTTCCCAAAGTATTCCCACGAAATTGTAGCCTCAGCTACTCACAGACCCGTCCGCTTACTGTGCAGAGTTGATAAGGCCCTGACCTTCGCCAGAACCGCGGGCGTCAAGCCCTGCTTACTGTGTAGTTTGCCTTGGGGTTTGGTGGGCTAGGCCAAGGCACACGCGAAACCCCCGCCTGTCCCCTGCCTGTAGTTCCTTGTGTTCTCGCCTCGACAGGTCCTGTTGTAGCATTTGTGTGTTTCACAGGTGACCAGTGTGACAGGTGTTGAGTCATTTTTGCCCTCCCGCCCGCCCTTCTTCGAGTTCCTCGTGATGGTGGATCAGCTCATGGTTGGAATTGGCTTCGACTTCTTTGTGACGATGGATTTGCTCCGATGCCTGGTTAGAATCGGGCTTGTGCGCCCGGTGTGTGGTGGTGCCCAATGGCACGGGGGTTTTGTGACTTGGGGAGGCACCTGACCTGTCCTCCCCCGTGTTTAGCTGTGCTGCCAAAACACCTGCAGGGACTACCGAGGGTTGCGCTAGTGCTGTACCGGTATCCAGGCAGTAGCGTGTGAGGAGTTGCCGTGAGCGCGTAGTGTGGTCTCTAAACCCCTTTAGCACCCCTTAAGTAGATACGATATAAAATTGCCCAATATCATCATAAGATCCTGGTATGCCCAGCTTTCTATCTACTTAAGACAGGGTACTCTAGACATCTGGAAACGGCAAGGGGGTTAGAAAATGACTTCAGAGGATGGACTTTGAAGCCAAATGGCAACTACTTTGTGCAGGAAGAAGAAGGTGTTTAGGGTGCAGGGTTTAGGGTTCGGCATCACGAGTCACGCAGTTAGAATCCGACTTTTGCCAAGGGGAGTGTACGCATCCCTCTTGCCCGCATCAGGTCATAAGCCCCAACTCGTAGCCTTTCATATGGTACCATTATATATCAGGGCAATATGTATTATTAGGGTGTCGGGCGGGTTTATTATGGGGAAAGGATGACAAATCATGTTTTGGCCTTGCATGCATCCCGCTTGCAGTTTGAACTTTCAAAGGTTGGTGGTCCCTTTGGAATAGAAAGTTTTGGTTTCAGGGTCGGCCCGGAAGACATCTTCCACTGTGTGGATCCAGGTTGCCAGCTTAACCAGCGTTTGCGCTTCCAGTAGGAAGGTATTGCGCAGAGTATTGCGCAGATATGTTTGGGGTTGTTTTTTTACAAAATAGCCGATGCAGAGACCACCGGCGGGTATCCTCAAAACCTCTGCAGGCTGGAGACGCCCGGGCTGGAGGCGAAAGCGCAAAAAAGTAATCCTGAATCGGACGCAAACCCTAAATTACACCCTAAGCCCTAAACCTTAATCCTATTCAATCCTCCACCCTAAGCCCTAAGCCCTAGATCCTGTGTAGTCCTGTATCCTAAGCCCTAAGCGTAGACTTATTTGCGACAGGTGTGGGGTGAAGCGGGCAACATTCGCTTCATGCTACGGCCTGAGAGGGTTCCGGCATTCTGCTGCCTGAGCTGCATATGGGGGGGTCCCAAAACAATAGCTCAAGGACCCCAATGCTATATGGGGCTTTCCCAAAATTAGGGGTACCTTATTGGGGGTCCCCATAATAAGGATTACAGTACTTTGGGGTCTGTTTCAGGGTCCCCTTATTTTGGGAAACTACCTTATAGATGTTATGCCTTAGGAGGTCCCTACGGAAAATTTTGAAGAATAATCTCGGGAAACTCAGAGATGGAGTTTGATGGACCCTTGAAAAAAGAACCATCCTCATAGGCATCCTGTTTTTGCCTACATGGCTCTGGTTTAGGGTCTTACAGCGTGAGCTTTGGGGCATTCTCCCTCCCCGCAACTGTCTTTAAAGGACTTTGTTTAGGGCGTTTTGTGGTCCTAAAGTACCTCTGTGGTCATGGCTACTGTCAGGGAGGCTGACCTGATGTGAGCCAGAAACCTGCTGAAGTGTGGTCTGTTGTTGAGTGAGGAAGGATTCATTTTGTTTGCTGATCACGTCATAATTTCATACTTCGTGGGTGAGGGTGGGATATAAGCGAATCCCAATTAGGTCACCCGAAGCCCTCAAACATAAATGTCGTAAATACTTCAAGTCTTGACCTCCACACGTCTCAAAATGGCTTCTCCTTCATGTAAGACAAAGGCCTCGCACACCCTCGCGAGAAGTCCTTGTTGAAGCCTTAGAACCCTAACTAACACAAGCCCAACAGCCCAAGAATATGTAGGGTAAATGGTTCAGAGTACCTACCTTACATCTGCACAAGGATGACTCGCGCACATCTGGAAGCAAGCACGGGACTGTAAACACGTTAAACCTGAGCCACAAGCCCCACCAAACCTTAGCCTCAAACCCTAAACCCAACGCAGGCCTTACAGCAATTTGTAATCTGCCTCAGATGCATGGCATTACCTTGGGGTGTCCTGAAAACATGTTTCCAAACTTTGTTTTTGTAATTCCCCCCAACAAAAAGCTAAGATCAAATTTTGGGAGGGCTCCAGGGCAGCCTCAGCTGAAGGCCGGAACTAATCTATTTCCTCACCGAACTAGCTCTGGCGTCGGAGGACGTTCTCACAGGAGGCAGGCTTTTGGGTTTTGGGTGTTGGGTTTCTGGGTTGTTTCACGTATACTGGAAGGTCAACCCGCAAGAATAATAAAGGTGATCCTATTTCATTGTACCTTAACAAAAGCAGCATTGTTCGCCCGCCCTGCCCCAAGCTTCTCCCTCCCTTTTACAATCCCACCCTCGTCCCCTCCAATAATCAGTGTTGCGAACAGTCTTCCCCTCATCATAATTGCATTACAGTCATTAAACATTAAACCCTAAACCCTAAATCCTCCAAAAAGCAATTGTTCGTTGTTTCGCCCCCCTTTTGGGCTCCATGCTTCGTGAGACCACATTTGCAAGCGTCCGTTTCCGCTCTAAGAAGAAAGACCTTTAGAGGAAGCAGTAGCATGCGGTTACTGGGGCTTAGTAGGGAATAAGCGACTCCTTCCTTTACACCTTGCTTGGGGATAAAATGGAAACTACATTAATAACAATGGGAATACGGGAATCTTGTATAGGGATTGTATTCCATATGCCCCACTAAGAACCAGTAAGTAGATGTCCATGAGCACCCAGGCCGGCGCAAACAGAATCGCCAGTTTTGGAGCTCATACATTTCCCCAAGCATCCATTCCGGCCCAGATACCCGCGTCCATTTTGGAATCCATGCTGTTCCCCGGGCATCCATGCCCCAGTGCATACACTTGCCCAAGCGTCCGCGCCTTTCATGTTGCAACTGTTGTCCAACTACGTCCTCCCAATTTGTGCCTCGCGCGCCAATACTGCAGTCATCATTGAAGTAGTGCTCTTCTAGCTAACTCCGTCCAAACGGTCGGGCACCCAAAGAAGACTTAATCCCGCGAACTATCCCTGGAGGCAACGGTTTCATGTAGGGCTCGAGTGGAGAAGAGCCCCGCATAAAGAGTGATCACATGTCCCACATGTTTCCCCTGTGCAACGTGCGCCTTGCCGAGTGTCCCCAAAACGGTGGGTGAGTGAGGGGGGTCTATGAAGTGTATCTGGATCGTTCCTCACTCAACACCTGGGCTAGAAGCCGCAAGAAGAGGGTAACTGCTAGCGATCTGACACGACCTCGAGGCACAAGGTGGTTTAGTTGAATTGAAAGCAGTCCAACTGGCTTTTTCCTGCATGCCTTGGCCAGAAACCCTAACCTCAAGGTGGCCAGAAACCCTAAACCCCAAGGGTTTAGGGTTTAGGGTTCTGGGTTTAGGGACTTTGAAAGTCTCGGTAAAAGAGTCCGCGCTTGGCAGGTCAAGGGGGCTGGGCTTATAACCGTCACAACCCTACTTAAAATAAAATTCCAATTCCAATTGCTGCACACATATCGGTTTAGCCCCATTGTAAGTAATTCGGGTTCTAAGCCCAGTTATACGTACTTACTAGGTCCATCAACCTCCCAGTCCAGTCGGGTTAACCCTAAGCCCTACACACCCTAAACCCTGCAAACCCAAAGCCCTATAAACCCAACCTGAACCCTGGATGTCCTTCCTTTTTTGGATTATGTCCAATAAATTTGTGGGGTTCACAAAAACATAGGACATCTAGGGTCCAGGTAAACCCTAAGCCTCCATTTTTTCGAAACCGCACACTGCTGGGACTCGGCCAGGCTCGCCATTTCCGACGGGCAATGGCACTGTGAAGAGCAGCGTGTCATCAGGGTTTAGGGTTGCGGGTAGACTTGCTGGTGGAGGGTAGGGAAGAAAGGAATATAATCCCTATAGAATCCCTTTAGAACATATTCACATGTTCCCTACTAACCACTAGTAAGTAGAGGGTGGTGGGTCTAGGCTTTAGGGTAAGATCTTGTGCTTAAAAGCAGGGAGTTGGGCAGATGAGTGAGGGTGGACATGGGTAGTGCCCAAAATTAATGTCCCATTCTGATGCCCCTAATTATCAGTTGCCGTAATATAATCTACAACCCAAAAGCACCCATAGATTATTAGTATAAGAGCCTATGCCCTACGCCTTCCACCCCCCTAGACCCTACACCCCAAACTGGGCCCCACACCATGAGCTCTAGACCCACTCGGGGTTTTCCCAAAAATTAGGAATACCTGGTTGGGGTGCCCGTGACAGGGACTGGGGGTAGGGTTTAGGGTTTTGGGGTCTATCTCGGGGTTTCCTTATTTTAGGAAAACTATCACTTCAGGTGGGTAGCAAACTTGGTCGGAGGCAGGTCAGGAACTCCATGAAGGAATGGGCTGCTGCTGTCATTCGTTTTGTGGTGTTTACGTATGGATTGCTGTGGGGATCCATGCATTTGTCCCCTCGTTACTATTCAGAACATTGGAACCAGGCATAAGGGCCCCGTCTTGGCTACGTATCTATGGACTCTTGAGGCACCTTCGCTGAGAAGTGCCACATGAGCGCGAGATAGCACTTCCGAATGTGAAGGGCCTGACACTTGCAAGCCTTAAATCCAAAGTCCTACATCTTGGATCCTAAGCCATATGGGGGTTTCCCAAAATTCGGGGTACCATTTTGGGGCTCCCTATTGTAGTTTGGAGTCGAAATTGGGCCCCATCCTGTTTGGAAACTACCGCTACCACATGCCCTAGCTATTTCATCCTTCGTCCGACCCCTACTTATGGGAGCATGACGTTCCCCCTCACGATGTTTACGCACATCCAGGATTGTGAGATTTTTTCAGCCAGCCACAAGGTTGTTCCGCCAATCCACGGGACATGATGCGAGATTTGCAGTTCTCATTGAGAGGTTTTAAGCTTAATTAAGGGCAAACAAATTCCTGGCCCTACAGTTGCAGTTGCAGGCATGTCCACATGCGAGTATTTTCGGAAATGCCGTCCAACAAAGGATCTGTAGGCTAGAGTGGTGGTGGGAAGCCTAAAATGCCCAAGCTCTTGGAGCTGTGCTACCCAGACCCCCGAATGGTTCCAAAAAATGGAACCCCCTAATTATCCCCTAGTTTCTCGAATGTTGTAATGGGTGCATATTTTGGGGGGTTCCATTTTTTGGATCCCTTAACCCTATAAACCCTAAACCCTAAATAGTAGTTTGCATTTTCTTTTCCATTATCCCATTATAACCCCTATAAACCCCTTTAAAGGGTTCCATTTTTTTGGATCCTTTCGGGGGTCTGGGTACCTAAGGCGGTCCTAAACCCTAAACCCTGGGTCTGGGTACCTCAGGCGGTCTATTTCTTGCCAAGATCACGCGGCCCATTTACAACGTGGTGTTCGAGGCGGAGCCCTTGTAAGTCACTGGTTCTTGGTGGGTTTAAGGGTTTAGGGTTTAGGGTTTAAGGGTTTAGGGTTTCAGGATTTAGAGTTTAGGGTTTAGGGTTCCAATCCAACTTGATTGCGTGGCTATACGAAACATAAGGTTGCATCATGTCTCGTACATTCTAGCAACCTTTCAGTCAAGCACTGTGGTAATCCCTACAAACCATACAAAAACCTTAGCTATCCCCAGTATTAACCTACGTACAAAGTCTTCTTGACTTCCTGTATTCGCCGACCTTCTTCAAGCAGCCTTGACAAGCCAATCCATGGCTTTTCCAGTTTCCTCTCAACTCCAAACCCCTGCCCGATCCCTGGAATCGTAGGACTTGATGATAAGATGAAGCCCAAAAACGTCTTCCGTATATCTGCCATATGTACGAGACCCTCAGCCCCAAATCCTAAAGCAATCGTCAGCCAGGAATGGTATGTCAAGGTTGATGTCGATTCGAAGACCCAGCGGGACAAGAAGGTCGGGTTGATCCTGAGCCAAGTTCCAGTGGGAGTTCCTCAAACTGATCGCCATGTACTCTTTCACAGAGACCCCTCCATATGTCTTGTAGAGCCCTCTCAGGGGGATCGTCATGTTGACGTGGTAAAGCTCGAGCCCGATTTTGCAGGCTATTCTCCTCCCCTCAGTCTGAAACCCCCTCCCCACCCCCTAAAATTGTCATGAGTCATATATTATGCAAATAGTGAAGCTTTGATATCGGGAGGAGGGGTTGTAATATCAGGGGAGAAGATTACAAGCTTCAAGCCTTGGGCTAGGTCTGAGTTTAGGGTTTGAGGGTTTGAGGGTTTGGGGGTTTAGGGTTTGGGGGTTTTAGGGTTTAGCGTCGAGGGGGTCTGAGAAGAGATCAATGGGGGACGAACTATTTGTCAAAGCTTCATGTAGCCGGGTAAAATTCAACCAGAACCCCTTATTGTAGTTTTGTAGTTTCTGTTGGGAAATAACCGACAGGGCCTTCATTCAGCATAATTATAGATTCACATGAGCTATAGTGCAAACTCCTAGTATCCCCCTTCATAAGCCCCATGATAGCCATATATAATCCCCTATATGAACCCCTTTAAGGAGTTTAGACTATAGCTCAAATATGCTTTAATTGGCACCATTTTACAAGGTATCCATGTCCCACATCTAAGCCTGTATGATGCCCTGGTTCACACCTATGGCTGTAAAGGGGCATTTCCTGGCCCGGTGCGAATCTACCTTGCCCCGCCTCTTAAGCCAAAGTACTGGGAGGCCGCTCCACGGGAGCTCCAATATGTGGAGATCCCACCGTCAGGCACTAGCCTAAGGCAATTGAGAGAACTGGAAAAAACAGGCGGCGGCGTAGCCGCCCTGGTCACTGGGCCGTATGCGCCGCACCCCTGTAGACTGTTGGCGGAAAGCCCCTTTACTATTGAACTGATCCATATGGACGGTCAGGCACTGCAGCATCTCCAGGTGATCTACCCCGCTAAGAACACCTACCCAGTGGAAAAACCACCCGCCAGGGAGGTCGATCAACGCGTTGAATTGCATGGAGAGCCGCGAAGCAAAGTGCAAATGGAAGGTCATGAGGAAAAAGGCGTTAGAGGATGGGCCTCGAGCCCGTACCTTGAGCTTTTCCAGAATCGAGATTGCCAGGTAGGAGCGGCAGATGCAGAATGGCCGAGACTAGGTCAGGCTGATCGTACTGATCCTATGCCGGCCATGAAGCGCTCCAGGAACGCACCTAATCCAAAGAGAGGTGCTAGAAGCGGGATTACCGCCAATGCAGCGCGGGTGCCGCCAGAGGACCTTGAAATTCCGGAGCAAGGATGGACGGTGAGCACCTGCCCACCCTTTATGATATACAACAAGAAGCATCTGTCAAAGGACTGCGCTGCAGGGATAGTCACCAACGGGGCGGGCGTCGTCCCGGGAATTTACCTCCTAGACAGAACGCCAATAGCGGTCACAAGGTCTGAAGGGAGCCAAGTACAGCTTTACTGGCCCTTCCACATCAATGAGACTTGCCAGTCAGTTCTTGTCTCTCCAACAGCCTTTGGGGCAACCTCCCCCCCAGACCCCAAGGACCTTAAGTCCCCGTGGCAGCAGCCCCTGCATGTATCGTGGGCAGCTGAGCTCACGCGAAAACTTCTTGCCTGCGAGCAGCAGCACGGGAGAGGCTCCTCTCTTACCATCGCAACGGCCAAGGGCCGACTATGCCCGATGCCACAACAACTCCGATATGACGAGTTGTACCTCACATTGCAGGAAGTCCAGGCCGCTAGAGAGGATTTTCCGCTCCTTATCACCGTCGATAAGAGGTCACCTCAGACACGCCTCCCGAGCCCGGATATCCTCAGAGCACCGTTCAAACGCCGTGGAGATATTTGTAACCTCCACCGCTTGATCATGAGCCATCGGGCAGAACTTGGCACCGCTCAAAGAGAGGAAACATCCTCCCAGTAAGTCGCACGCAAGCCCTTGCCAAGTCCTGCAAACTGGGGAGATGAAGGGTATGGGGCTGCGGGCCCCTACCCGGATCCCCTATATAAATAGCGTGCAGTTCCAGGCTGTGGAGACGCTGGGAAACCTGAGTCCCACGCCTGATGGCAAGTAGCAGGATAGCGTGCAATTCCAGGTTATGGAGACGCTGGGAAACCTGAGTCCCATGCCTGATGACGTAGGGCGAAACAAGTTTGAGAAATTGGGGAAACCCTTATAAGATATTTTAACACATGTTTCCCTTATTTCTCTTACTTGGATCGCTAAGGAAAGTTTCACCAAAGGCACAACACATAGCAGTATGTTAGGTGCTATTGGCGCTCCGTATTGGTTCATAGATGTTTCATCTTATTACTGGTGTTTAGCTGTCTCATGAGTTTATGTCGATGCGACCGGTATTGTGTTGTCTCTTTGTTGTTTGTTTCGCTTTTTTACGGTTGTCTTATTGTCCTACTGTCTTTTTTCATCTTGCGCCAACGTAAGGATTCCGACATTGCGCATGGTTTTCACACAAGATGATTGCCGAAGACCCAGTAGTCGGCTCGTCAGAGACACGAAGTACCTTCATGAATGTTGGCTTATACGTGTTTTTGGCATTCGTAATTAGTGTCTTGTGCCTTTTACTTCACTTCGCGTCTTATTGGCGACTGACTCCGGAATTAAGAGTAGCGCCCACACGGACAATTTTTTTTTGCAAGGTATGGTGTTTTCCCGCAATGGTTGAGGGTGAGGAGTTATCACACAAGCCATTCTTGGCAAGATTGTCCCGTGAAGAGGGTCCAAAAGATCGAGACATAAGGGAATTTGAGCAAAGTAAGGAAAACTTCCTTCCGCAGCTTTTGCATTGCCAGGTGTTGAAGGAAGAGCTTCACAGATTCCTTCCAGTCGTGGCCCAAGGCGTGAAAAGCGACGGCGTCTGTTCGGGTTTAGGGTTTAATGTTTGAGAGTAGTGGTTGTTTGCTTAGCGCTGTCTTGTAGGGAAAAGCATGCAGGAGAATAGGAGAGAGCACAGGATACCACAAGACCTTCTTGTGCATAACAACTAACCCCTTCCCCCTAATAATAAACGACGTTCCCGCCCCCCCTAATAATAAATAATCCGGGGGGTCAGAAATTATTTATTATCAAGGGGGAATATTTATTGAAAGGATTTGGTAGGGCCGCCTTTAAATTCCTTTTAAAATCAATTGAAATCAAAATTAAAAGTAAATTGATTAATTAATTAAT
>CAJNIZ010009571.1:0-13218 GCA_905231905.1 Symbiodinium pilosum
TTTTCTATGTGGTGGTGTATGGTTTATCTGGTGGTTCCATCTTATGGGTCTTACTATGGTATTTTGGTGAGGTTAGGGTTGAGGTATAGATTGTTATGGTTTTGGTGGTAGGGGGTGGTGCATGATTAGAAAATGGAAATGGTCATTGCTAACTAAATAACCCCTATAGTAGTCCCCTACATAATCCCCTATATTAAGGACTTTAGACTATGGCTCATGTGGGGAACCAGAATTTGGCGACCCCAAATAGTAGCTTCCATTTCATTTTCCATTATCCCAATATAACCCCAATATTAATATAATCCCTGAACCCTAAACCCTATACTACCAAAAAAAACCTACATTTCTAAAAGGGCTAAGCTCCAGACCGGCTCCGAGGATGGATGTGGCGTTGCCTGAAGCAGAATCGTGAAACCATGCGCTGCCTTTGCATGGCTATCCTTACATACCATGTGAGCCATGTATGGTCTAAACTCCTGGCATCCCCTTAATAGCCACTATAGTATTCCCTATATTCCTATATATTCTCGATGGGTGGTCCTTGTTCTCAGATGCTAGCGGGACTCTGTGCCCATAAGCCATAATCTAAACTCCTTCAAGGGGTTATATAGATGTTCAGATTACGGCTTATGTGCACAGAGTCCCGCTAGCATCTGAGAACAAGGACCACCCATTTTACCCTGCAAACGCAAGAAGTTATACGGGGACCTAAAAACGAGACCCATAATCTTGAGAAACTCATCATACCTCGTCCAAAGCGCAGAGCTTCCACAGGAGGCTGGACAATCTTCTGGCCACAAACACTGCAACCAAGCCCCTCAAACGACTGCTAAGGAGAGGGGAGGCATCTTGTTGCTGTGAATGTCATGACTGGCTATCACAGCCCGAAGCGCCAAACCCTCACCCTCACCTGTACAGGCCGATCCCCACAGCAAGAACACTTATAGTCCCCCTTGAGTAGGTCGAATATGGCTTTGGGTAAATCATCATAAGATCCCCATATACCCCATGTTCTATCTACTTAAGGGAGACTATAACCCTGATCTCTGAACTGATCTCTGAACCCCAAACCCTGAACCCTCAACTCTACGCGACCTGCCTGCCAGGACTCCTCCAATCCTGGGTCTTTCATGGAATCGCTGCTCAAAGGTGCTCAGGCAGCCCAAGGCATATGTAGCTTGATATCAGGACTTTTAGGGCCCCTTTGGTCACTCAGCAGGGATCACTTGACAAACTTCCAGTGGCTCGCTGACGAGCAAAAAAGTGCAAACAAGTATTGAACACAATCAGGAAAGTAGCCAAAAGAGTGCCCCCGCTTCGTACCTTGCGCAGCTTTTACATGCACAGTGTTGGAAACTGCGAGGTAAGATCCAGACATATACTCTTAAACAGCAGAACCTGAAGACAGAATCAGAGCTTTCATTCAAACTGCAAAATACATGCTGGACACCACTTACGCAGATAAACAAACCCATGAGATCCGTGTGCAACAGCATGTTTCCTCCATATCAGGATTTTCCCACGAAGCACCACCCTCGCCCAAAAAGGTAATACGAGGACATTGGTAGCCCCAACCCCTATCATCAGGACCCTAAAAGAGTCATATGATGGGTTCAATTTTAATTCAATTTATGGTCCCCTCAATTGGACGGCAGATGTATCTATCAGTCACCATACTAATCAGAAACCCTATGCACGCGCACCAAAAGCCATTATTAAAACTACTTCGAATCCCCCTAAATCCTAAACCCTAAATAACCCTAAGGCCTAAACCCTGAATAACCCAAAACCCTAAATAACCCTGAACCCTGAATAGCCCTCAACCCTAAACAGCCCTAAACCCTAGCAGTCCCTAAGTCCGACCCAGGATCAAGGGCAGAGCAGAACCCAGGCCCAGGGTGGGAACCAACGGCTCCTTCAGGGATTGAGCTCTAGCCCTGGGCTTACTGGGGGTTCGCAGGAGAGAAGGGATGGATCCCCATGGAAGTCCGTTACAGAATTGCCCGCTGTAATCCCTCTTACCCATATCCCGCAAGTCCCTACTAACCAACGGTGAAAAAGGCACTACTGAAGCCACCTGAAACCCCCGGCCAGTCCAGCTTTGCCACCGTCATCGGAAGCGCAGCTCTAACCATCACTCCACAGAGGATGGGAATCAGGACGACTTCCACTGCCGACCTCTGTTCAAGGGGTAGGCGCCGCTATGCAGACTTTATGGGGAATTTGGGGAGGAAGTATCATAGAGGGTTTCTTCGCAGTGTGTTCCAGGAAGTAGTCTGGAGTCCTGACATGATAGCTTTTGCCAAGTTGCTCAGTTTGTCACGTGAGGGCCACCTTGATACCCTCATCATGGCTTTAAGCCTTTGTTGGGGGGAGTATATGATGCTATAAGCTGATAAGTTGATCGAATGGCACCCCTAGCAAGCCCTCCACAAGGCACTGCATCTCAGGAGGAGGCCGAAGCATGCCAAGTGTGTCCACTGGCACGATGGCCCCTACGTAGAACTCTGCCACTAACGGGGTGCAAATGACCTCACAGGAGTACGAGTACATTGAATGCGGTGCTGAAATCAACATGACACGGACAGCAACCAAACAGAAAGCATCTGCAGTATCAGTTCTCATGCCTTGCAATCGGGAGGGGGCAGCGAGAAGCCATGAAGCAGCCTCTATGCTGTAGCAGAGTTGCTGCTCCCAGTGTCGTGGTGATGGTCATCAGCACAGACAGCGCCTGGACGCTCAAACTACAACTGTCGAAGGGGCAGGGAAAGTCGATGTGATTTTCATGTTTGGTGTTCTGCTCCAAAGTAAAATTAGGAAAGCTGTGCTTGTTGCAACCCTGGATACCACATCACCTCCGGCAAGCAGCGCGAAGAGGTTGGAGGCTGAGCCTAGCACAGCTTTGCCCACTCCGTCTCTGTCTAGCAAGCATCATCCCGCTGATCACTTTTGCCACGATAGCTTAACAAGGCACTGAGTCGAGTTATAGACGGCAGTTTATCTGAGTCTGGTCTAATTGCCTACGGAGATGGGAAGCACACCGCTCGCCAAATCAGAAGCCGATCCTCCATTCACGCCACCCATCAGGACCATGCCGACAGTGAAATCCTGCAGCAATATGGCCCAAAACATCTGAAGAGAACTGTCCACGGCTCAACTTCACCAACCCCAAGCGCGAGGGACGCGAACTGATGATTGCAGTTCTGCCTGAATGCCAAGCGCATGATCCCTCAAACCGAGCGCTCTCTTAGTGGGCCCTCGCATCATTGAGTATCTGTCGTGAGGGCCATTTAAATTGCAGGCTACTTGTGAGTGAAGCGTCAGCGCACTTCGCCTACGGTTTGGGTAACAACGGTTGCGATACGCATGCACCCCAAATTGTTCTCCTCTGTATAGCAGATGCCTCCTGACCACTTAACGTATCCTATTCAGGGGGGGTCAGTGAGTATTTGCGCCAGACATGCACTAAACCCTAAACCTTGTTTTGTTGGGGCGGCGGCCAGGGCCTGTTCGAGGTCCAAAACCTGGCTAATCAGCAATGCCACTGCTGGCAAGACCTGGGTGGCGGCAACTGCATGATCAAGGCAGTCCGCTTCATGGTTGGGTTTAGGGTTTAGGGCTGAATCTTGGCTTAGACATGAAGTTTCAGGGCTGTGTGCCTCTTGGAGCCATGAGTCTCCGGGAAACTGTCTGATTTGTCAGTACCACCAGCCTCTCGCTGCCGATCTGAAGCATTGTCCAGAATTTGACAATCTGACCTCCCTGATAGCAGGATTGCTGGGCCACAAGGAGTCAGCGGGGATGGAAAAACTTTACAAGGCATATTAGCACGTTGGGGCGTAAGAATCTTCCATGATGGCTGGGCCTGGCATAGTTATCGTAGCTTCTGCTTATCGTGAGTATGAGGATCCCCGTGCTCTCTCATGAGCACTAGTAGGATCATGATGCTGGCGACCCCTGCATGGGGGCTTCAGTTACAGACGCGTGTAGAAGCGGGGATGACTGAACGGAATTGTACTGTAGCCCACTTCAAAGTAGGATTGTTTTGATCAAGCCCCCGAACCCCAAACCACAAAGCCCCAGGCCCTTAACTGCATCAGCCAATTTCTCGAGCCTTTGCGTGCCAATTCCAGCTGCAACCAAGCTGCTGCGAAGCAAACCTGAGTGAGCTGCACCGCTTACTGGATTGCAACTAAGCTACCATGATATGGATATGCGGGAAATGATATATCTTTCCCCTATAGCGGTAGCTTAAATTCAAGTTCTTGAGCAGCAACCCAGTGTAGCCAGCCCATTGTAAGGCGCAGAGCTCAGGATTGTTCATCCAAAGTCATGCTGCGGGGATCCTGAACTTGGATCTTTTGTTGGGTTCTCCTGTACGAAATGTCCAAGGAACAAATATGTGTCAATGGTACTGTTCACCTCATATTAATAAACTTCCCCGTAACTGCAAAATCCAAATCCCAGAACGTAATTACAAACCCCCCGCCCCCGTAATTGCAAAATCCAACCTGCCAAAACGCAAAAAAATCATGAACTTCTACTACTGGCCAGTACACTATTGGCTACGACCACTGGAGTTCCAGCTCACGGTCCCGGATACCCTTTATTACGGAGGCTCGGTTCACATCCTCGGGGGGGTGGGGCGGGTGGGGGGGGAGGGAGGGTTTCTTATTATGAGGTTAAGATTAAGCCTTTGAAGCCACGGAGCCTTCCCAGAATTCTTGTATTTCTCTTGTGGAATTTGAGGACGAGCCCTCAAATAGTGCTGTCAAGATGCAAAGAACCCGCCCCTGCAAAGTGTAAGCTCCCGAGACCCAATGCAATCCGGGTACTCAAGATTTCGACCCCAGGCGTCCAAATCCCCGCGCCATCTCTTTTCAACTGGGGCCGGTTATAGGAGGTACAAACCCTCAGGTATTATACCAAGCAGCCAGGAAATTCACCGAGAGTGGCCGAATCTTCAGAAAGCATGCCTTGAAGTCCTCTCGTGATGCTGAGTGTCATGATGTTGGTAGAAACGAAAACGACAGTCGCAACGGCGTTAGCCATCACAAGTGTAACAACCATATGCAGGAAAAACATTGTAAGTATGAGCTAAGTATGAGCACTACAAACAGCAAGACCATCTCAACAGTTTTAGGACTTGCTGGTTTCAGGCCTTAGGTAGCTTTAAGTCCTGGGCGTTCGGATGAGGCAGGCCTGACAAGTGTGAGCCCCTTTCCCTTCCACAATCCCCGGCGCAAGGTTCTAGTAGGTAAATGGATGTTTCAGGCTAAAAAACTCCAGGCACAAGGACTTTGCGTTTGAATCGCCTGGGGCAGGATCCGTGGATAGGCATCTCTTCAGCAGGTCTCTTGAGGGGATGGGGGCTTTACATGCACAATGTGCAGGCAGGCTTGTACTTTTGAAGCATGAGAAGACCGGCAAGCTCAGAATGATCCCCTGCATTCAGTCATGGTCTATGGAAACGTCCCAAGGTGAATCCGTCCTCTGGATGAGCTGTGGTTGCCATGAGGAAGACTAGGTTCACCAACCTCCATCCATGTCCAGCTGTGACTTGGCAATACTGAGACTGTGCGGACTGTTATAAATGGGGATACTGGAAAAGAAAATGGAAACTATTATAATAATGGGGTTATTATACATTAGGGTTATATATGAGATGGAAACTACTACAATGAGTTATATGTTTGGAGTTCTCTCACACGCGCACACATCATCGATGTTCAGGAAGTTCTCTGTCTGAAACATAACGAAACTTCACCCCTCCTGTGCTCCCATATCGTCCTATTTGGATCTTCCAAGTGTCCACTTTCAAGGACAAGCAGCAACGCTTTGCTGGTGAGTGGGCCGACCCACCTCGGTTGGGGTTGCTTGGATATGCCTTGGGCTATGTCCTGTAAGGGGGTCTCAGAAGGAAGTTTCGCCAACAGCTCTGCCCGACGCCTGCTCTTGCAAGGGAAAACATCTGACAAGGCATTGCACCAGCGAAGAGCCCAATATCATGTGAAGGGGGACAAACGGAGACAAGGGGCGGGTAAAACTCTACGAGACTTGTGTCTAATATGAATCCTTGCCACCCCTATGTTGCCTTTGCGGAAACCAATTGGCCAAAAGGAAGCCTGATAAGCCCCAAAACCCTAGATCGTAAACCCCAAGACCTAAGACCGAAATCCTGAGGCCCCGCCCCTAAATCCTAAACCCTTAAACCCTACAAACCCCAAACCCCTAAATCCTAACCCCTTAACCCCGTAAGGCCGTTGCGCAAAAAGCCAGGGATTGCTCAGGGCAAGAGCTGCCAAGGCTGCCATCCTCACAGCTTGGGATGTGGGGCTTATGTGGTAGGGGGCTTAGGGCTTAGGATTTAAGACAGGGTTTAGGGATTAGGATATAGGGCTTAGGGCTTAGGATTTAAGGGTTCAGGGTTTAGGATAAATAGCGCTTAGGTTTTAGGATTTATGGGTTTAGGGTCTAAGGTTGGCTTAGAATCTGAGGTCTAGGGCTTGGGGCTGAGCGGTAGGCACCAAAAAAAGGGTTTCGGCATGGGCTTTATGGGAATGATGCGAATTGCAAGGCGAAAGCTGGCATAGATTCAGGGGTCCTATAAACATCTGGGGCCTCAGGCTTTCAGGTGCCGGGCAGCGCTGCAACACTGGTAGCGGCGGCTTTACTCTAGGGACGCATGGGAGAACCCGAACTTTGAGAAGTACCAATCTTTGGCGTTTTTTGTCGGTTCTTTCGGGCTCATACAGTGGAGGGAAGAAACCTTGCACCACTTAGGATCCCCAAAATACGGGTTTGTTTGTCGTTTTTGGGAGGGGGAACATAAGATTTCCTCCATCCACAGCGGCAATATGATCCGGTTGGCTTTTGAGGATGAGCATTGCAGAGGCTTCTTCTAGCTCTAAGCAGAACTGGATGGATGCTAAACCCGGGATGTTTGAGAGCCTTTTCGAATCGGAGGGCAACTCTTAAACAGAAGATCGGAGGGCAACTCTTAAACAGAAGATGAAATTCTGTTGCAGGCCCCTATGTTATGTAGGGATCATTCAAAGTATTTTGGGGGAACTTGGACCTATGCAGAGGTCACGCGATTTTACGTATCCCTGAAGCATTGCATATGAATGATCTTGAGAAGATCCCGCAATGTACAGTTGAGATCCGAAACCCTCTTCAGTCCTTTAGCATCCCTGTGCAACTGCTGTCTTCACGTCAAGGCCGAACCATGAGCCTTCACTACAGCGTACAGGTTGCAGGAATTTTCTTCGAGGATTACATGTTGACCACAATGGGGATCCATCTCTCATTCCCTTCCAAGTGCCAGGTATCATTTGAGAAGATCATCCCCTTTCACTGCTACTTTTCTATAGTAGAATATGCTATGTCCCCGACCCCCATTCCAGTTCTCAAGGCTCTCACATTCGTCATCTGAGCCATAGTCTAAGTTCCTAGAATCCATTAATCCCCCCTGCTATATAATCCCCTATCTATATATCTATATATATATATATGCCCCTTTAAGGAGTCTAGACATCTGAGGCCAAGTCCAGATGGAGAAGTAATCGGCAAATGCTGAACTCGCGCCATCTGCGCGCGCGGGCTGCGCCATGACCGCTAACAGGGAGATGCTATGAAAATGCGCAGGGCGACAAGAAACCACGGATACTGTTGGCACTGAATCTCCTGCATGACCCGAAGTACAGTATACCTTGGGCATCATGATATGACAGTACGCTACACCGGATGCATCATTTCGGATATGATCAGTAGCAACAATCCTTGAATGTGAGAGTGCAGCTAGAATAGCCAGGCTAAAGTCAGTGAGTAGAACACCTGCCTGAAGCTGCGGCGATCCCCAGATGTGCATGGGGCTATGGGATTTGCTCAGGTGCCGTGGTGCAAGTACATATCAGAGCTCAATGGCTTTCGAGCCGAACACGGCGACAGTCAATACTAGTGGCAGCATCGGGAGGCAGTTGGACCGCACGCACAATAGCATTTGACATGAAGCCGTTGGTGCGCTGCAGATGCGCTTGGGCGATTCCTTACTACGATTATGATGACTGCTATATTACTACGATTATTACTACTAGTATTACCATTGTTACTGTTATTACTACTACTATTAATTCGTACTATATTACCATAGTACCATATTACTTTACCCTAAGCTTCATAAACAACTACCAGGACAAGCTACCAGGATCCCTGCTAGGAAGCCTTGCGTGGCAGGACCTCCATCAGTATGGCAATATCGTAGTAATTAATATACAACTAATAACAATAGTAAAAACAGTAGAAGTCGTAGTAATAATAATGATATAACAATAGTAATAATAGAAATAATAGCAGTAGTAACAATGTAATCGTAATAATGATTTCATTAGGCGCTGGTCGCGCATCTCAAATCCACAGTCCCAGATGAACCTCATGTAGACCCCTAATTAATAGACCCCATCCTTTTTGAGGGCCTTCTTATTTGGATCCCTACTATAATCCCCATTGAGGGGAGGGGGTTTATAATCAGGGGTCTACATTATGAAAGCTGCGGGTAGATGTAGCATCCCTTCTGCGTGGGTTCCCCCACTCAATTGGGGATCGTTCAGGTGAATTGAGACTCATTAGGCGGGAACCTTGGGAGAGGTATTTGGGGTGAGGTCGTCAGGGAACGCGTGACTTTGTGTTTGCGCTCCTCCTCCTATTTGACGCTGGGCTTCAAAATCCGAAAGAAAGAGTGGCGCAGAGCTTTTTCATTGTAGCCCCTCGGTCATCCCAAGGCAACTTACTTGAAATGATTTTTGTCCACGTGGTTCACATGCCCGTTATCTAGTGCCGCAATGTCTCCTACAACTTCACTTGTCCCTTCCCAAGCCCTACAGCAAGCCCTAAGCCCTCTCCTTCAAAGGCCTGTGGATCTTGTCCTAAAAGCTCAGCAAGATCCAGGGCCACATCCTGCAGAACTGGGACGGAGTTTTAAATCCGTTGGTCCAAAGAAGGAGACTCTCAGGTAACAGCCAGGTTGCTATGATTAGGGTTTCGGTTGTAAGCTACAAGCCTACACCTGATTCCTTGTAACTACTTTGTGGGCCACACTAGTAACTTGCTAACCTAGGCTCTCCCTGAATGTGTCTCCTCAAGCCTGGTCAAGGACTCAAGGACATGGAACTATCCCTGCTATAAATTTGCAAATGGGCTACCCAAAAATCCAGGCCATAAATGAACAGATGAATCCTTTCGCAGCAAGTTCGTGACAACGACAATGGACAGTAGAAGCAAGGATGCAACAGGCACTTGGTTTTGTTCTAGCAAGTCTGAACAGCCGCTATAAGAATGGTTCTCATTTTTCTTTGAGGATGACATGGCTTCTTACGGACCACGTAGTGGGTGAGGCTGTTTGGCCAAGCCTTTCAGAATCTGCTGGGAGTGGGGGGACGGCTTGATGCTATGCAAAGGCTGAGGCAAGGCACATTTAGGATTCTTGGGGGGTTTAATGTGGGAGTTTCCCTAAATAGGGGGACCCAATGTAGACCCCAAAATACTATAGTCCTTATTATTGGAGACCCCAATGGGTACCCTACTTTTTGGGAAACCCCCGTGTACGACCGTGAAGGGCGGACTCTCTCGTAGTCTGTACGTCCTCTCAAAGCCCTGAATCCGAAAAGCTTAACCCCACAAGATGTAGACCCTGCAGCCATTGGCCCCTCAACCCTTTGCTGTAAGACCCACCTGTACTCAACTGGCTGCTCTACTCCGACTGGATCCTGTTTAGCGTGTTCATCTTCTGCTTCAGCTTCATCTGTTGCTTCCTGGGATGACCACCAGGAGAAGAAATCTGCAGGGAAGTGAGGACAAATGCGTGAACTGACAGTCATCCCAGTGCGTGCAATATGCAACAGGTAGCTTCCATAGGTAGGGGGACCCCAATATCGACCCTAATATGCTAGGAGCCTTATTGCGGGACCCCGAAGATGGTACCCGTTTTTCAGACAACCCCAACTCAACACTGAAGGGAAGGAGAGGAATTCATATGATGGTAATCGAAATGATGGGATTCCCGACCACAAGATCCACCATTCAATCCTCAATAGGGACCCACAAAACATGTATAAACTACAAGGGGACCATGTGGGTCCCTATGAGGAACTCTATAGGGATAGTCAAAGTACAACCCGCAAGGCGCGCGTCGCCAGGCGCAGCCGAACGTTTGCAGCGTCTGCGCGTTGACTGCGAGGCAGAAGCGCGCTCAAAACCTGGGGGTTCATCAAAATGGCGCGGTCCCTGGCGACCAGTTTAGAAGTTTTGGGTTTAGGGTGGGCCCCTGGGGCCCACATGACTATATGGGGATTACTTCTAGACGTCCCCTGAAGAAGTATGTACAGAGTAGAGACTACTTCGAGAAACTCCAAGTGGCAGAATCTCCAACACGGGGCGGATGCTTGCGAGCACCGGACTTAAACACGTGAAAGAGTGAAAGCCTCTGTGGCTTATGAAGAACCAAACACGGGTTTACCCTTGCTGCATCTATGCGAAGCCTCACAGCAGGCCATGTAGCCTAGACCTGAGTTTAACTCACTGCTTCGGCTATCCGAAAGTTGAGGATTGCTCGCTCATGGCTTAGCCTACGCCGCTGGACAAGTGCAGAAACGTCGTAACCGAATTATCATTAGCGTCCTCACCATTTCCTTCACCCTCAGCATCAGCATGGTCAGCACCATGCTAAACGGTTAGCTTGCTTGCCATCACCAATCCCACTCCCACATTGGGCGATTCTAGGACTGCTACAAGTTCCTGTGCCCTAGTTACTGGTTGCAGGTTTTGGACTCCGTGATGAAGCCTCCCTGGAAAGTGGGCAAGCAGAATTCATGCAGAGCCATACCCCCTTGATACCACGCCCCAACACCATCCAAGCGGCAGCCCTTGCAGTCAGCATTGCGCGCTGCGAGGGAGACGTGATCACGGTGGTGTGAAGCTCCTGATCGAAGCTCCCTGCCCAATCAGCCGTAAATACAGATATCCTCCTTCTGAGCTATAGTCTAAACTCCTAGTATCCCACTTAATAACGCCTATCGTAGTCCCTACATAAACCCTTATATATAACCTCCTCTGAAGAGTTTAGACTATAGATCTTATGGCCCCGGCTTTATCACCCATGAGTATTGAGGGGCTGGACATCTGGAATCTAAGCTGGGATCCTGGGGCGGGGACGGATACAACCCCTCAATGTGGGCATAGGGCTTTTACGATCCCCAAACAACAGAAAAATGATGACAACTCATTGTTGGCATGCTTGGTTGCCGGAGGTCCGCCTCGATCCGTGCTACTTAGGCAATATCTGGTATCTCAAGGGCCTCGAAGGCACTTTCAGTAAATAAGCTGATCACGAATCTTCCCTAAACCCTAAACCCTAAACCGCAAAGCTCGTCTTGCGTGTTGTGCGGTTGCCATGGTTGCGGAGGACGCAAGCTTAGGCTTTTACTCAGCGAAGTCTACTTGTGCAGTGAAGTCTGGCCTGAGGAAGATAGTTTCAGATAGCTGTCAGTTGTGTGACCCAAGCTTTTGTGGCCCAAAGTGTGAAGGGGGGGATGACGCGAGAAAGCAAGATATACAATGGATCATGTCATCAATTTCAAAACTAGTTTGGTTCTCCTTCTTCCGAAGGTCGCGGCTTCTAAAGGCTGAGGGCCAAAGCGGTGTAGCCCAATTGACAACTGCTGCCCAAGTTCAATATCATTAAAGAATGGAGCCCTCGGTTTTACAGGTCTCCAAATGCTTGTCCCTCCTGTCCCATGTCTTCATCGTCTTCGCCATCTTTGTCTGTATCCAGATCTGCGAAACCGCCTTGCCTGGGTCAAGAACTAAGACGTGTCATGGATTTGCAACAAGTGCCCTGAAACAGTGGCATCAAATGAAGATGGCGTGGTCAGCGCCTGTAGTGCAGATCCAGACCTCAATAAAACTAGCTCAGTTTGGAAACGCTCCCAACTGAGTAACGCATAAGGCCCATCTAGTAGCGAAAAACTGGAGTCCAACAGGAAAGGATGGTGAACCCGCTATTTAGACATCAATCCCAACATTGGACCAAATGTCCGTTCTCAACCTATCTATTCACCTGTGCAGTGTATGCACACACGCCAAACATACACACGTATACATATGTACATGCAATGCATTCATATATATACACACACACAGTTACATACATGCAACACATACGCGCATATGCATACCTACCGACAGACCGACCGACCTACTTACATACATACATGCGTACGTACGCACGCACGAACAAATCCGTACGCACATAGATGCACAGATGCCACGCATACGCGCATATACACACACACGCACACATCCATCCAGGCATCCATCCATCCAGCCATCCATGCATGCAGACAGATGTATTGCTGTATTAGTATATAGTATATATCTGGAAAACGCCTCTTCAGAGATTCTCTAACTGGCAAGGTGCTCCGCAAGCCAGGCCTCGAGGCGCCTCCCCACAGCAAAGGCCTGAACACGCCATTTTTGCGCGAAGGGAATGTAGGGATATACAGGTCTCAGGCTGGGGTCTAGGATTCAAATCTAGGATTCAGACCTTAGGCTTGAGGATTTGTCATTTGACGGTAGTGGCATGGGGAATAAAGGATTGGATAAAAGGATCATTCAAAAGGGTTATACATGGACTGCTTTTCTACGAAATTCTCCTCCAAGCCCCAAAACACCCAAAGGGACGACACAACAGTCTGGTACACGTCACAGTCGGCGCCGTTGGTGTGCAAATGAACCTGCCATGCTTGAAGTGCTGTGCCTTAGGGCTTGGGGTAACTGGAACGAACCTGACTTAAGGCCTTCTGCACAGATCATCTTTTTGGGTTGAGGTGAGGCTGCCATAATTCGCGCAGATGTGTGCTGGACTCTTGTGCGGCGAGCGCTCGAAAGCATGCAGGGTTCAATGTACACGCTCACTTAATTAAGGCTTAAGTAGGCGCTTTGCCCCACCTTGGGAGCAGACATTAAGACAGGCCACTCAAAAGGGGCCCTTTTCAAACGCGATGGAGCCACAATTCCCTGGTCCAGAAGGCAGGAACCCCCACACAGCCAAATCGAAATAGAATGTCAAAGACTGGACCTCGGGGAAAGAGCTCTATGCGAAGGCCGCGGGGCAAGTTGTAGGGTTCCTTAAGCCCTACATGCCCAAAACCATATTAAAAGGCT
>CAJNIZ010009572.1:0-13215 GCA_905231905.1 Symbiodinium pilosum
TATGACCTTGCCCACAGACAAAATGACCTTGCCCACAGATTTTATGACTTTGCCCACAGATTCCATGACCTTGCCCACAGATTTTATGACCTTGCCCACAGAAAAAATGACCTCGCCTACAGATCAATTAACATTGAAATTACTATGTGAAAGAGAGGTTTGGGGTTGAGGGTTTAGGGTTATTCTCAGAGGTATGGGCCCCTCTTGTTCACATGTAATGGTGCGGCAGTAGAACATTCAGGGGTACACCAATGGGGACCTGATTTGAGGAACTACCCAGACGACTGCGTCAGGATCCTCAGTAGTACGCTGTATCACTAGACCTTTGTGGGGATTCACTGCAGCCATGAAGCTCTTCGAAAACATCATGATGAGTATTGGGAAGCTGAGAATGCGGGGCTTTGCGCGTTGGCGTCGGACAACCACACCCACCAGAAAAATAGGGTGGGTCACAGTCAACTGCAAGCCACCCCGTCTTGACCAATTTGGGAGGTGATTTCTAGGCAATTGAACCACGTCAAGTTATCTTCTTTTCCGTTTCCGTTGCTGAATATACCCTCGCGACACCTAACTACTGAATATTCATGTCTGTCACAAAGTCTGTATTGCATCTCCTATAGTGCCAAAATCACAGTTATTGGGTACATGGACACTCACGGTTACTACCCCAAATCTCAATTAAGCCCTGATGTAGCCCGGCTTCAAATTCATGTTCCATTTGAGTCTCCATATTATTGGTGCTTGTCTAGGTCCCTAGAAGCCCACAACACCAAACACTGAAGAAACCCTAGACCCTACACGCCAAACCCAACCCCAAACCTTAACCCCAAAACCCGAACCCTAAATATGGGGTACATAAACCTGTGTCAAATACTACTCGAATATAGTGCGATAACTATACCATACCATGCTGTCATATAATATAACATACTATTAACATACCATTATATATACTATAATGTACAGCAACATAGCAGCAACATATTATAGTAGTGACTGGCAGAACAACAAGCCGTGCCTGGACCATCGCTGCCCGCGGTCGTTCGCACCTATCGATAAAGCTTTAGGGCTTGGGTTTAGGGTCTAGGGCTTAGGGTTCAGGGTTTCTGGACACCTGCACGGTTTAGGGATGAGGGTTTGGGGTTGTAAGACCTTAGGCTTGAATTCCTGAGTGCATTTTCTTTAGGAGGTCGGCGTTCTGGGGTAAGATACTATGTTTGTGTACCCGCCCCTGAAACACTGAAAGGTGATCCCTGAGACCTGAACCATACTGAGACCTGAACCATACATCTCCTAGATCCACAACCCGGCACCGAAGGGTTCCAGATACATCAGCGCTATGGAAGTAGGCCCTACAAAGCCATAATAAGTCCTGAATAGTTGTAGATGTGAACGCCCCCTGAAGTTAGTTAGTGCTACTCAGGTCATGTCCCACATGCCCGGACAGCTGCGCCTTTATCCGCCCTGCGCGTGTGGTGCTGGGGGGAGCCGCCCTGACATGTTGCCCAGAGACCAGAGATGGGGATTCATGTGCGGGTATACCAAATTTAGGGATCCCGTTTTGGGAGGTCCCCATTATAAGGAGTACAGTATTTAGTATTCAGGGCTCTATCTTGGGGTACCCCCTATTTTGGGAAACTACCATGTAAAAGTTCAAGTTTCTGTTTTGGGCACTAGGGCGTCTTCGAATGACAAAAGTTGCGTTGCTTGCGCTGTGACAGATGATTGCACGAGTAATCTTACAAGTTGCCTGGTCGAGAATCCGTTTCGGCATTAGAAGTGGCAAGCCCATTACCGCTAAAGCCAGGCAGCAACGAGGCTTTCTCTTTGCTGGCTTAAAAAAGCATGGATGGCTTTCGTTAAATGTTAGGACCTGCAGACGGCAGGGGCTTAGGATACAGAAAACCAGCGCGTTACCCACAACCCCAGCGTTTTGTAAAGGGGAAACCTAGACTAAGTCGGAGTCCCTGAACACGGAAACCCTAGACTCTAGATGCAAAACGTCACCTCAAGCCCTCAACACCTCAACTCCTACCCCTAAACCCCAAATCCCACACCCTCGTCTCCAAAAAGTTGAAAGCTCGGAAGAATAAAGCATAACCCCCCAACCTAAACCCTAAACCCTAAACCTCCGGTAGGACCTTCATACCTAAAGGGCTCTTAGGAGGGACCACCCGAGATACCGAACATTCCCCTGGGCTTAGGGTTTAGGGTTTGGGGTTTAGGGTTTAGGGTTTAGGGTTTGGGGTTTAGGGTTTAGGGCCCCCATATAACCTGGTAGCCCGCATGTTGCCCGAAACAAACAACAACAGTCCCCATAACGTGTCCCTCCTTCCCTCCTGCAGCTCTTGTGATCATGATATTTGTAGATAATCACCATATGGCCCCATACCCTATGTAGTCCCTATGTAGCCCTGAATATCATCAGTTCATAAGCTACAAGGATCCTAAAGCCCCCCAGAAACTCTAAAACCCTAAACCCTAGACCCTGAACCCTAAACCCTAAAACCCTAAACCCTAAACCCTAAAACCCTAAACCCCTAACCCAAACCCTAAACCCTAAACCCTAAACCCTACAACCCTAAACCCTAAAACCCTAAACCCCTAACCCCAGAATACCGGGCCCCTGGCGTCTGCGGTTGCCAGGCCGGCATTTTCCACTCCGTCAGCTCGGGCTCGGCGTTCGCCTCTCAAGATTTAGGGTTTATGGGGTTTAGGGTTTAGGGTTTAGGGTTTAGGGTCAGGGTTTAGGGTATAGTGCTTTGGGAACCCCTAGAAATAATGGCACCTGAATCAAAGGAACTATGGAGATATATAAGGTTTTGCGGAGACATTCTAGGGACACAACACTCAATGATTGAAAATCAAATGGAACAGAAGATCAAATGACATAGATTTAGGATTTAGAGCTTCCCTAGAGCAACCCATGTATCCATAAAAGCAGGGGGGTTTGAAACCAATGTTAGGTATCTTTACATTTTTTCAGGGGCCGAGGCTGCTCAAACCAAAAACCTAAACCATAGGCCCTAACTCAAGCCCACGTAAACTTACCATTACTTAGGGTCCCCGAATTTCATTAACTTTAAAATTGCAAACTCAAAATGACCACCCCAAACCCTAAGTAATGGTAATAAACTATAGGTAGGGCTTAGGTTTGAAGGTTTATGTTAGGAAGCTTTTGGACTGGGGCTTGCAGGCTTAGGGTTCGGGGATTTAGGGCTTAGGGCTTGGGCTTTAGGGTTCCAGGTTTCGGGCTTAGGGTTTAGGGTATCAATTTCAAGTTCAATGTGTGGCAAATTGGGGATTTAGAAGTGATAGGGTTTAGGGTTGACGGTTCAGGGTTTACGGCATCTCAGGTTGGAACTATCGGCCCTAGTATTAGGCCCTTAAACCTGAGGTCCTTATGTACCCATTATGCTCTTCGTAACACACTACAAACTCAATTAGGCACATTAGGGGCCCATAGTTAGAACCTTAGAGTAAGTAGGGCTGCATTGACGCCAAAGTAGCTCTAATTGGGATATGCGGACCCCAAACCCTAAACCCTGTGCAGAGTCGTGGTATCTGCAAATAGGATTCCAACTTTCCCTGCTTTAGCTTGTACTGGTGTATACTCGGCCCACTTAACCAACGTGTGTATTTAGTAGTTTCCATAGTTAATGGGACACCAATATATTGTGATCCTTATTACCGGGACCCCCCCCCAAAGCGTACCCTTAATTTTTTGGAAACCTCCAAATACCAAGAATCTCCATGCACTTATCCTGACACTTAGATTTTGCGTTGAGAGCTTAGAATTTGTGCGCCGAAGGATGTAAGAGGCTTAGACTGTAGGGATTCCACAGGTTTTGAGACGTAAGTTCAGGATCCAGGGGTCAGGATTCATGGGCTGAGGTTCAGGGGCCTAGACAGCTTCAATACAGTTGCTATCTCAGAAGAAACCACCCCCACAACCGATCCATTTCAAGTACCTGCAACCAGACGACGGTCTCAACTAACGCAATGGACGTTGTTTGAGTATGCAGATACATGGTTCCTTGGTTTGGGCCTCACAGCTATATTTTCGGCTTCAATGGTTTACCTATTACTCTGGGTTGCTGCTAAGGATTCTATTTTGAGTCACCATATGATGGGTATATAGTAGACAATAGGGTTTCCTCATTATTTATAGCAATTCAATTTAAGTTCCTCAACAGCAAGCCAGTATTAGGAGCTCATGGGTCAACAAAGTCAACAAGCCAATGGCTGGATTTGATGAGCGGGCGATCAAGACGGATCAAGCCTAAACGCAAGCATTTCATAATAATGTGGGTATTTCCCTTAAAGCCGCTACATGAACCCAGTTTCCATTTTATGCCCATGTTCTTGTCCATTCTTTTTTGGTTTTACCTGTATACTTTGTGTAGCCTCCTGCTCATATTGCAACATGCGGGACTCAAGGAACAATGCCTCCTGCGCAGCACTTGGCATGATCCCGAAACCCACGGACACGGAACTTGCGAGGCAGGACCAGGCTGCATGTGTTAGGGTTTAGGGTTTAGGGTTAAGGGTTTAGGGTTAGGGATTAGGCTAGAAAGTTGTGCTCAGTGTTGACGTGTGTCGAAACTGCTTTGTGAGCTTGACTGACAACGGTGCTGAGTTTAATGGGATACCACCAACCATACTGAACGTGCAATGCGATCTAGAAGCAAGTTCGAAGAACAGTAATGTTAAAAGTAGTACCTCTAATAGACTAATTGTACTAATAACAGTAGGAAAGACGGTAGTAAGAATACCCAAGGCTGACGATGGATCCTCAGACTTCAGCACCAGTTGATTCACTGGCGACTGTTCATTTTTTGTCCTGTGCCTTAAACACTTCGAGATTAAGCCCTGTAAGCCCTAAACTCAGAACCCTAAACATCAGTCCTGCTCTCCCCGGCTTCTGTCCTTCTTCCCCGCCAGATTCCTTTCCTTCACCTTTTCCACCCTGCTCCGGGACCTTTCTTGCAGGAGAAGCAACCAGTAACCAGTCGCAGAAGCGGGGCTGCGGTCCGGCCCCACGAGGCTAACGAGCCTCTCCAGGCTCTGAACTAATTTGCGCAGTATTCCAAGCTCCTCAACCTCCTCAGTCAGCCCGAACACACTATTTCCAAAGTTATCTGGGGGACCCCTCATTATTCTGATTTTTTAGAATATTTTTGGGGGGAGGTTTACCCCCCGCAGTGTATATGGAAGCCGAAAAGGTACACTACCAGAGGTACAGTCTTATAAAAAGAGGGACCGCATCAATTTCCATGTTTGATGGGAGAGGGTTCCCTAACCTGCCAACCCGATGCCCGACGCCTCGCCCTCCTTCCGAAGACAACCTATTTTGGCCCACTCCGCAGGGTCCAGATCAGCCTGCGTCTGTGGTTTAGTAGAGGGTTTAGGGTTTATAGGTTCAGGGTTTGGCTTAAAGATTCGTTCAGGGGCTAGGGCTTATAAGGGCTTGTGGGATATTATTGCACAGTGATGACGAACTCCTTTTGGGGTGTAGCATGACGGAAAATAGAATTTATCATCACGCTTTCGGGCCCTTTGGTGTAACGGGGGATGAAGACGATTGCAAGGACCTTGAACTGTAGGGCATATCACGAAACACTAGTGCTATCCGTATCATTTGTAATGGTAGTTATGAGGGATGTAATGAATTGAGTTGCCCCTGCCTAGACTGTAGGCATTGATGTACGCAACATCAAGTACTCAAGCAAGCCAGCTTCGCGAGACTCAGTGCCGTCAAGTTGGGGCTTTGGGTTCAAGCACTCCCGCGGACTCAAGCAGTCTATGGTTAACTCCGTATTTTGTGACAAAGCGGAAGGACGTTGTCCCCGGATGATGTACTGCCAAGAAATGCTTTGGCACCCCAAGCCCAAAACCCTGAACCCCAAAACCCAATACTCGGGCCCCAAGCACTTGTCTACCAAGACCTCGAAGAAAATCTCCTCTGCACTTCTCCGGGTGTTTGGTTACCCGAAGTTAACCTTGTCTGGAACACCTTAAGCCTTGTAGTATAACAAAGGATACTGAACATGAACACTCGGGTTCTCCCCCAAGAGGGTATTAACAACCAACACAGGGTTTTGTGGAGGTAATTTGCGGGGCCCCGCAGGGGCGTAACAAATAGCAACCACCGTTGTCCAAAATTGAGTTCACCTTTTCATCGAGTTTCTGTAATGAAGACTATAGTATATTGGGGTCAATATTTGGGACCCTTGTTCTTTCAAAGCTCCCACACTTGTGCAAGCCACTATTCCACCGGAACCATACACCCCACAGACAACATCCCAATCCGTGAATACTACATCCTGAGCTCTGATCAGTTTAGGGTTTAGGGCCTGAGCCCTTAGTCCTAGACTCACAGCCCTCAACCCCAAACCCTACATGCTTTACCATTAACCCTGAATGCTGCATCCCTCACGGGCCACCTCCTCACAGAGCCACTCGATCTTCATCTTGCCTTGGGATCGTTTAGCACCTCAAACCCTAAGCCCTAAACCCTGTACCATAACCATAACCTGCAACCCAAGCCCGATAAGCCCTAAACCCTGAGCAACGAAAACCTTAATGATTTCGCGGGCAATGCCGCCCCACTGGCCTCCCAGGAGTCCCTAATCTAAACCTTATTGATTTCGCGGGCAATGCCAGGTCCGAGGCCTCCCAGGCAAAGATTTCGCGGGCAATGCCGGTGCCAGGTCTTCATGGCAAAGATTTCTCGGGCAATGCCGAATGCCGTGTCCTAGGTCTCCATCAAAGTTTTCGCGGGCAGTGCCGGGTCCCAGGCCTCGGGCAAATCTTTCGCGGGTCCAAGGCCTCCGCAAAGATTTGGCGGGCAATGCCGGCTCCCAGATCTCCATGGCAGAGCTTTCGCGGGCAATGCCGGTCCCAGGTCTCCATGGCAAAGATTTCGCGGGCAATACCGGGTCCTATAGGCAATGCCGAGTCATGGGCCTCCCGGGCAAAGATTTCGTGGGCAATGCCGGGTCCTAGCTCTCTCCAAGAAGGCTGTAGGAGTCGGGCTTCAGGGTTCAGGCTTCAGGGTTCGGGACTCAATCTTCAGGGTTCGGGCTTTAGCGTGCAGGCTTTAAGGTGCGGGCTTTCGGACTTTAGGATTTGGAATTCAGGGTTCGGGTTTTAGGAGGGTTCAGGTTTCAGCGTTCGAGCTTTAGGGTTCGGGCAGGTTTAGGATTCGGTCTGGAAGCTTCTCCATACAAAAGTGTGAGCTTCCGGGATTTGGGTTCTAAGGTTCGGATTTTAGGGTTCAGGCTTTAAGGTGCAAGCTTTAGGGTTCGGGCTTTAGGGTTTGGGATTCAGGGTTAAGGCTTGAGGGTTCGGTGGTAGGGTTGGTTCGGTTCAGTGTTCCGGCTCTAAAGTTATACAAAGTATTTTTCGATGACTTAAGATAACTGCTCTTGGAATGCATGCTTGGACTTCAAATGCTGAACCCTAAACCCTGAACCCTAAGCCCTTCTTAGTGCTTCGCGGCATCAGGTTGTTGGGTGTGGGATGTCGGCTTTAGGATGATTTGGGGGTTTGTGAAGAAGTGGGAGCCCTGTAGGCGGTTTAGGGTTTCGGGTTTAGGGCGGGAAAGGAAATCTTGGGCCACTGTTGGGGGCCAAAAGCATAACCAAGATGCATCTGAGAACTGTTCGAAGTACCTTATGCTGTAATTAGACAAGGAATCTAGGACCAGAAATCCCGAATTGTATAGTAAGCACACCTCGCACGCATGTTTGTTATCGATCATCATCCCCTCATATTCGCAGTATACAACCTTCCCGAGAGATATTTCATCAAGCCTAAACCTGTAAGCCACATCCCCACAAACTGTCAAAGCTATTCCCCAGAGACTGTGAGCTTTTCCACCAAATCATCTAGGACCCTGCCACTGCCATAACGATACAAAAAGGTGACTCCGAACCCCTAATCCAAGAGCCCTAGAGCCTAAACCCTAAGCCCTAAGTAAGCCCTAAACCCTGAACCCCAAATGAGCCATAGTCTAATCTCCTGGTATCCCCCTTAATATACCCTATAGTAGTCCCCTATATAATCCCCTATATAACCCCCCTTCAAGGAGTTTAGACTATATAGCTCAAATAGGTTCAACCCTAAGCTCCGAAAAGCCCGGGTGCCATCGGAGCAGTACGTGAAGCGCATCACCCCCACCTGGCTATCACTCAAAGTGGTTGGGCGGAAAGTTGAACATGTAGTGTATAAGGTTTAGATCATAAGGCTTTGTGTTTAGGTTTTGGGGTTTGGGGTTTAGGATCTAGGGCTTACATGTAGGGTTTAGGGTTTAGGGAAGCATGTACACATACATATGGAAATTTCGCAAAGTTAGGCACCCTTTTGCGGGGTTCCGACAAGAAAGGTTATCAATTTCAGTGCCAGTTTGGGGCTCCCGTGCTTGGGTGGTTTCCTTGCCAGGATATAGAGATGTTTTGGCTGCGCTATATAAGGATGATTGTCTAGAGGTATAGGGATGATTGTTTAGAGGGCTTTGTTTATGCCAAAAGTCTAATTTCAGCTCTGGTCAACTCTGAAGATAGCTTAACTGAAGCTTCGGCTATGGATAGCTCTGAAAACCACACGTCTCCTTGAAGCAAAAATGAACGAAGCAAAATCAAGCTCCATTGGTTTAGAGGAATGCCCTCATGGTTTAAAGAGTAATGTAGACCCATGATTAATAAACCCCCTCCATTTAAGGGCCTGCATATTCGGATCCCTATTACAATTTCCATTAAGGGGAGGGGGCCGATTAATCAGGAGTCTGGGTTATGCTTGCAGATCTCAGATCTTCTTTCCGGCGCTTAAAACAAGAGCGGAGGTGTGAATTGGTATAGCAGTCTGTGTATGTGCACATGTTAGATTAGTCCCTAAACCCAGAATCCTAAACCCTAAACTCTAAACCCCAAACGGCGTGACAATTCACCATCGCAAGCCCTCTCGGGCACCAGTACATGTTTGTAATCGCAGGTCTAGAGAGCTCAACGCATGTTTGAGCAGGTGGCATATGGGACTTGGCCTTATTAACTCTTCCCAAATTAGAGAGCCTCATCAATTTTCTAGGAATCTAGGACCGGCACTGTGCATACCAGGAACCCGCACGTAAGTACCCGTACTATATTGGTTTTACATCAACCCCACATACAACAACGAGGGGCATCTTTCAGGGAGCCGACTTTCTCAATTTTAAAATTCTTGCGGCATGCTAGTGGCTTCTTTTTTTCACTCCTTGAATTATGGAAAGTCCCTATTTCAGTTCTACAGGGATATGACCGAGAAATACCGGCAACCATCATGCATGGTTTATGTGTTAAGTTTGGGATTTGGGGTTTAAGGCTAGGGGACGGCTTCAGGGCATTGGATGATTCTGGCTCGAGCTTCAAATGGCTCAGGATTCGCGAGCTGAGAGCTTCTCAAAAAATTAGCCCTGTCCCACTCCCAATTGGAAAGAGTTAAGAGCAGGGTCTGGGGGTTTGGGGCTTTCTCGCGCTCATAAACAATGAAAAGCATAACGCTGCATTAAAAACGTTGTCAAGCCCATCGAGAATCTATTGCAGGGTTTGGGCCCGCGGGGCGTTAAGGTTAAGGCTTGACTTTTTGGGTTTAGGTTGTGCGGACTGTGTCGGCTACTTGCAATACCAGAGTTAAGGGTATCGAGTTTCTACGTAAGCTACAGTTAGTTTTCTTCTTTGGAGATGGGTAACGCGCACAGGTTTCTACTGGTGAACATTCTTAGGCAACTCGCTATTTTGCTATAAGGACCGTATTTCCTGCGCGGCACAGCTGTTGAGTTTCTCACCAGGGAAGCTTGTTTCAGTTTAATCGTGTGGTTCATATCGTCGGGGCCGAGAACTACAAACAGGACTTGAGCAAAAAAATCCTCTTTGAATGATTGGAATGATTCCGCTAGCAAGCATTCAGGCCATCGCAATAGCCAGCTGACAGTGGGACGCAAAATTGTCCGTTTGGGTGATTATGCTTCGGCTGGGCAGCAACCAAGCCGAAAACCCCAAAGATCACCAATGGGTTTAGGGGTCTAGGGTTTGAGGTGCAATTTCTCGGGTTGGAGCTTGCGAGAAAGCGGCAAATTGGCATTCACAACTTAACGCCTTCATATGCATCAAACCTTGATCTCTAAACCGGGGGTACTAGGCCTGAATCTCTAAACCAAGAACTCTGCGCTTACAAATGACCCTGGCGCGAACCCCCTTGATTAAGATTTAAAAAACGGTTTCACGATCGTTGTTAAGTCCTGGGCGCCTGAAGGAGTCTTTAGGAGCCCGAAGGCTAGGAATTGTTTAGTTGGGAGCACTAGTGCCATTTGTTGTTCCCAAACAAAATTTAAATGCTGGCCAACGGTTGGATGATCTAACATTGGCCATCTCCACCAAAAGAACATCTACAGGCTAAATACCAGCTCTCTCAACTGCTCTAATTCCAATGTACCTGCCCTGGCCCTGAAAGCCTGCATTTGTTGGGGCTTATGGCAAGCAAATGTAAAGGAGGCTTTTACAAAACGTCCCACAATTCCTCTGGCCTTCCATTGACTCTAAACCATAGGCCCTATACGTAAACTCTACACCTAAACCCTCGCGCCCCAAACTCTACACCGTATCTCGCTTGTTAACCCCACCAAGCGGCTGGATTGAAGGGACGCCGCTCAGGGCCCCGAAGGGGTAGTGGCGCGACCTGGGTTGTGTTCTGGTTAGGGTTCAAGATTTATGGTTCATGGCGTGGGGTTTTGTGCTTGTGGGTTTGAAGAAGCTTTGCGCCGAGGCGGGGTGGTTTCCGGGCTTACGGACTAGCGGATTAAGGGCTTGAGGAACCATGTGGGAGCTTTTCTGCAACGTGAAAGTTAAAGGCCTTGAAAGGTCTGGGCTTCACAATATAAGGCCGCGTGAAAATTATTTGGGCTGCCTTCATTATTTACATTGACCTTAATCTCATCGCCCCTTGCCAAACACCGTCTCGTCGCCCCTTTGCCAGAAACCGCAACCGCATGCCCCGACATACTCTGTCATCAAATGAAAAGAATGAGTTTTTTTGTAAAGGTGAGGGGGCTACCCAACGAGAAGTGACTAATCGCCTGATCCTGAGAAGGGAATGTCACAAATTAAATTGGAAGCCTAACGTCCTGGAATGCTTGCGTTAAACGCCAAAGACTACAGGTGGACATCGATGATGAACTTGGCGGGCTTTCTGTGCAGGATCAGAGGGGACATTATAATCAAATACAAATGGGTTAAAGGTTTCATGAAAGTCCAAGAAATGATTGAGTCAGCAGCGGTTTCTTGTGGAAATCTCCAACATGTGCAGAATATCTCAGTACATTACGGGCATGACAAAGATTCGCTAAAAGCATTCGCATAACAAATAGAGACTTGTTTTCGTCCTTTCATTTGCATCTAAGCGTTGTTGTCATCGAAGCCTTGCTGTTGTGCAGCAGTGTTCCGAGAATTGCTACCGGAATGAAAGAAGCTTCCTGCCTTGGAAAATGTAGTTGTCGACCATATAGAAAAGCACAGCTACGCAACAGAAGCGCATGCTTTCGCCCCTTCCCTTCAAGCCAGGGCCTTAAACCGCACATAAAACGGAAACTCCTGATTCGTTAGCTGCACACGCTTTGAGCAGACAAGCTGCAACGATCACTGCTCCTGGCACCACTTCGATTCGTGTTCGTCAGTCAATCTTCGAACTGCTCAGCTGTGGTTTTCCGTGCTTGTGCCTTGGTATGTACGCTTCCGGTTAGGATCAGCACGAAGTGGAAACTCTATCACGTCGGGACACTCTTAACAGGTTTTCATTATTCGTCACATTACAATTGTGTCAAGCAGCTGGTGATGGGGCAATGCCGAAAAACAGTCCAAACCTCAATCCAGGAGGAGTTACATCTTCTTTCTGTTCCAATAGCGGCTCATATTCTTACCGGGCCCAAACCCTCAAATCCTGAATGCCTGTCCGCTACTGTTTTTTGTTGTATTCTGACAACAATGGGTGGACAGTTGCCGGTGCGCTGTTCCGACTGCCGCGCCGGCGCGGTTCACTTCTACTTGAGTGCACATAGTGCGCGCAATCAGTGTTTGAAATGCATCGATGTAAAATTCGGTCCATAAGCCCGGTATATGATGTGGGTTATGGCTAAGGCATGGTCATCATGTTCCTTTTGCTACCTATGCTACCTACACCTGCCCATGACCATCCGCGCATTCCAATACCTTACGAAAACTCAAGTCTCAAGACATATCCTTTTAACCCTTGACCCCTAAACCGCGAAATCCTAACACCCTGGAATCCCTAAACCTTAAACTGCTAAATCCTGGAAACCCTGAAGTTTTGGATTACTGAGCCTCAGCCTAAATTGTACAGCTTGAGCGGGTATACCTGGAGCTCCAACTTACTTTGCTTAAGTTCAGCTTGATACTGAACCCCTACAACGGTGCACCATACGTAGAGTCACCTAGACCTACAAGTCTTCATATGAACTATAGGCTAGACTCCTAGTGTGCCCCTTGATAAACCCTAGAACTCCCGTATATGATCGCCTATCGAACCCACCCCTTAAGAAAGTTAAGACTATGGCTCACATAGACTTTCTAAAGCCAAGCGCACGATTTCAAGCTGTTCTAAAAGTGCTCGACCGAACAGGTTATATGCGAGCTTCTGAAAGTTTCCCTCAGCCCTAGGTTCAGGGTTTAGACCTTAAACTAGGCACCCGAATCCCTTTGTAATCTCCTCCCCAAATCCTAGATGCCCTCAGAACACCACTGCTTTCAGAAACCCCCGCAACCCCAAACCCCAAGCAATAATCTTGAGGTACTTCTCCTGCACGTTGGCAGCCACTAGCCTTGACGACGGACAGCCAGGCTGTGAAGGGTAAGAGTGTTTTTTGTTTTTTTGTTTTGCTCCGCGTGTTTTTTTGTTCTGTGTGTTTTTCTGTGTTTTTGTTCTGCGTGTTTTTTTGTTTCTCTCTAGAAAACGATGCGACTCACGCAAAACATGCCAAGGCATGTTTTTTTGTTCTGCATTCTTTGTGAGAATTTTTGAGGAAAACCCGAGACTTTCTTGAAAAGTGTAAATATTCGTAGGTTTTGTACAGGAAAACGCGAGATCGTCTGTAAAAAACATTACAACCTATGTTTTTTTCAGGAAAACCTCTGTCTTTCTCAAGAAGGCTACACAGCGCACGCGGAG
>CAJNIZ010009573.1:0-13214 GCA_905231905.1 Symbiodinium pilosum
CATCTTTTCCATCATCCCTAAACCCTCCAGTCCCCTAAAGCTCTTAAACTCGCTAGCCTCACATCTTATAGCCCTAAACCCTAAACCCTAAGCCCTTAACTCCTAAGCACAAAGGCAGGTAGGCCCCATCATACTCTTGGAGGGATTTGTCATCCATTGGGAGGATGGGATCTCTGCAAAATGGGAATGGCGCGGGGCTTACAAGGTCAAGGGTTGGAAATGTAGGGTTTAGGGTTTAGGGACATAAAGCTGCAGGGTTTAGGGTTTAACGTTTTAGGGTTTCAGGGAGTAGGCTTCTGGGGTTGTACGGTCTTATGGGGTTGGAGGACATGGGGCTGCAGGGTTTAGGGTTTAACGTCTTAGGGTTTTAGGGAGTACTTGGAGGGTCGGGGGGACTTAGTAAGCAGGTTAATAACCCTATACCCCATATAAAAAACCTTAATGATCCCCATTATTAACCTACTTACTACGTCCCCCGGACCCTAAACCCTTAACCCTAAACCGAACGTCTTGGGGTTTTAGGGAGTAGGCTTCTGGGGTTGGGAACATTCCGGTGGCCTTTCTCGCAGGCGCTGATGGCTGCGTTGAAAGTCACCTGGTTGGTCTCAAGATATACCTAGGCCCAAAATCAAAACCACCTACATGCTGTTGATGGATGCAATCTTGCACCACCTAGGGGCCCTAAACTACTGTAATTCCTAGGACTTTAGGGACTCAAGGTGGTGCAAGATTACCTCCATCAACAGTGGGAACCCCATATAAGGTCTCAAGTCTATGCCAGGTGGGTAGCTCTGTGGGTCCTCGTTTCAAGGCTGGCAATGCCCCCCTAAAAAGAGGTCCACAAAGCCGGTTCTAGTTGCCAGACGGCTCATGTGAGCTATGGTCTAAAGTCCTAGTATCTTCCATGGTAACCCCTGTATTCGTCCCCGATACAAAACAAACCTGAAAGGAATCTAGACTATGGCTCATGTGGGGCTCTATGCATATGTGGGATGTTCTCATCATCTCCCCGTTTCCCTGAAGCCAAAACCTGGCACAGTCAGGGTTTAGGGAGATAGGGGCCCCACAAACCCTATAGGGACCTATGCTGGGATTTTTTCGATGCACGTCCAAGTAACCCAGGGTCTTAGCCCGCAGGGGCCCACCTCACGCCCTGCCATTTTGGGGGACAAGCGAAACCTTTCCCTGGACCCTTTTTGCGACGCTTCTCCCCGCATATCCGGGGATGCAACCATAAGGAAACTTGAGGCGCAAAACATCACAAAACAACACAGAATAACCTCAACCAATAATCAACCTCAAACACCAAACTCTATACGCTCAACCGTGAAACAGACAGACACAGTTGCTCAAGCAGAAACAGTGACTGGACTGGGTGGGACTCCAATGGTCAGCATGTCCAAGATAGATTCAAGTCCTCAGGGAGCTAAGCGATGCGGTTGATACTGAGGGAGTTGAACCCTAAGTACCTGATACCATGCTCCCCCCACGCCTACCACGTTCGTTGTCTAGGAGCCGAATCCACTGTAAATTCCAATGTAGGGCCTGGGGGGGAGGGGGCTGCTATACCATGGAGTTACGGTATCATATTATGCCAAAGTCATGCAGCTTTTATTCGTAACAGCAGCAGGAGAAGTTTCTAGCTGAAACACTCCAGGATGTCCACATATTGGGAGGGCCTGGACACGGCAGTCAAGTGATTCTGTAGGTGTTGGAAATAGTAAGCCCCTAAACCCTAGCCTCCCAAGCTATCAAACTACATGTATATCTCTCTCTCTATATATATATGGAACCCTGACAACAGGGGCCCTGCAAAGCAACGAGTTCGAGGTGAGGATTTCAGATGTAGGGCTTGGGGCTAGGGTTTGGGATTCAAAGCTAAAGGCTTCAAGAATGGAGGTTTTGGGCTTAGGGCTTCGGGAACACAACACCCTAAACCCCCAAAACCGGGCGAGTTTAGGGTTTTGGGGTTTAGGATTTTAGGGTTTAGGGTCTCTGAACCCTACACAATAATCCCTAAACCCTAATACCTAGACCCTAAACCCTAAATCCTAAATCCCTAAACCCTAAATCTCAAACTCTAATTTCAAACTCGTGGCAGTCCTATGTGCCACTGCGCACTGCCTTGGCAGGCCTGAGCGTCAGCAGACAAAATGGCGGCTCAAGGTTTGTGTTTAGGGCTTAGGGTTTTGAGTTAGGGTTTGGGTTTTGGACTGAGGGCTTAACGTTTCAGGTTTGGGTTTAGGGTTGAGGGTTCAGGGCCCAGGGTTCAGGGCTCAGGGTTTAGAGTTCAGGGTGTGGGGTTTGGGGTTTAGGGCTCGGGGTTTAAGGCTCAAGGTTTGCATGTGACTCGAATTACCAAGTCTCCCCAGCCCCTTAACCCTGAACCCTAAAGAGGTGGGATTCAGGCTCAGGATTTAAGGTTTAGGGCTTGGGGTTTAGGGCCGAAGGTTTGGGGCTTAGAGCTTACCACTGATGACTGTATCCCCAAGCTTTCCAACAAAGCCCTGAGGACACAAACTGCATGCGCAGCAAGGGGCGATAGGGGATAGGGTTTTGCGTTTAGGGTTTGGGATTTAGGGAAATGTGGTGGTTGTTCAAAATAACTGTGCTCAAGATGGCCATAAGGTAGTTCCCTATTTGGTTAGGATCCCCCTTTAAGGAAATGTATTCCCAATGGTCCCTTCTTTACAAGGACCTTTAGAACAACCCCCATGTGTTAGATCGCTTCATTACAGCACTAATCTATGAATGACTTGGTATGATCCCCTCCGGCGACACAAGTAAACACCGACATCCTGGCACCCTAAACTTACTACGTGACACTAAAGACCCCTACTGAGGGTTAACTCCTAGGTACCTATAATAGGAATATAAGGGAATCCCAAAGGGTTAAGGGTCTAAGGTCCAAGCTAAGTCCCAAGGAGCTTACTACTAGTTCTTAGTAGGTAATAAGGGGATATGATCCGTAGATAATCCATACTTGCTTGATTCTCTTATACCCTACTAGCCCCTAAACCCTAGACCCTATATGTGTATATAGTCTAAACTCCTAGTATCCCCCTTGATAAGCCCAACAAGACTCCCCTATATCATCTCCTACATTACCTCCTCTAAGGACCTTGGATTTAGGGTTTAGGGTTTAGGGTTGTATGAGTACACACTAAGCTCCATTAAGTAAACCAGCAAAAACAAGTCCCTAAGTCCGCCAAATGACACTCAGGGCAGAGCTAAAAGAGATCACATCCGGCCTCAAACTGGGTTGCTGTTTAGGGTTTAGGGTTTAGGGTTAGGGAACTTAAGCTGAATATAAGAATAAAGGTATCAAGGTACTATGATAAGGGCCAGAAGGATATATGGGTTTTAGGGCGTGGGATTTAGGATTTAGGGTGTAGGGCTTAAGGTTTAGGGATTACTATAAGAAGGAAACCCCACTATTGATTCTATATCCATGCTATGAGAACTCCTAAACCCTAAACCCTAAACCGAGCAACCCAGCAAAAGCAAGGTTTCCGGCCTTGCTAGTAAGGGTTCCTCTAAATCGGGGTGTCCTGCTTGGAGGTTCAAGGCAGTTATACTGCAAACATATAGGTTGAAAAGGGATGAATTTGGGCTATAAGGTGCTTAGGCTTGAGGGCAGTTGTGTCAGAATATTGGGGGAACCAAGTGGGAAATCGAGTGGAAAATGAGGCGGCAACCTGGGGTTATAGCGATATGAATAGGCATTAAGGGCTTCGAATTTGCAGCCCAAATGGTTTAGGGTTTGGGGTTGTTCTAAAGTTCCTTGCGAAGAAGGGACCATTGGGAATACACTTCCTTAAAGCTACTTTATGGTCAGTTTTGGGACAGGTATGTTGAACAACTATCATATGCTAGTCACCACCCCATTATGACTGCATTAGGGGACTCAAGGGGCTTCTACTTGGGTTACAGACAATAGTAGAGCTTTCTTTTCATTACCTTGCGGGTACCAGAAACCCTGCATGACCCTAAGTACCCCAAACCTTAGGAATTATGGTAGTACAGTATACTGAGGTCTTGCAGGGTTCTTAGTATCAACAGTAGGGACTCTAGGATACATTGGGTTTTGGAATGCACTATTTGAAGTATAGCGATGATTTTGGAGAAGCTGCCATACTTGTTTGCGGAGCTTAGGCTTCGGATTTCGGATCTCCGAGTTTCAGGGTGTATGTCTTATAACACTGAATCTCCTGAACCCTAAATCTCAAGCTTAGGGTTTAGGGTTTAGGGTTTACAGTTCTGTAACAAGTAAGGCGGGATGAAGCTGTTGAAAGGCACACGTTGGGTTTTGCCAATTGAAACCGGATACATTAATGCAACCCCTATGGAATTTGGGATTCAGGGCCCTAGGAGTCGGGAATTTCCGATTCGGTAGGTATGTGTCGAGGCACCAAAGATGTTGTCCATACTGGTAGCTGTAGAGCATGGCAAAATCTAATCTGAGCCCGAAGCCCTATACCCTAAACTCTAGGCCCTAAAACCCTAAACCCTATATGAGCTATAGTCTAAACTCCTAGTATCCCCCTTAATAACCCCTGTAGTAGTACCCTGTATAATCCCTTATATATCCCCCTTTAAGGAATTTAGACCAATACCCATATACATTGGGCGACACTAGCTACAACTTCTAGAGTTGGAGCTATGGGCCCCTAGCATGGGCCTTAATCCTGCAGTCGGTATACACCTCTTGTATACGTTTAGGATCTAGTTTAGGGTTTAGGGTTTAGGGTTTAGGGTTCAATACCCAGTAAAACCCAACTAACCCAATTAGGGCTTAGGGATTCAGGTTTAGGGTTTAAGGGCCCAAGGCTAATACCAAGAAAGGCCCAATGCCAATACCAAGAAAAACCATGCAAGGTCCTATACTAGGAGCCCATTCCTAGGTTTAGGGTTAGGGTTTGGGACTTTAGAGGGACCCATAGAGAAGTTTGATTTCTGAGCCTTTTCAAATATGTTGAGGGTTTAGGGTTTACCACCCGCTGAGAAGGTGGAAATACAAGGACCATGCTAGGCGACAGGAACTGGCTGACAGGCACCTGTAGACCCAATTAATTACCTTTAGCTGTAGGGGTCTAGGGTTTAGGGATTAGGGTACAGCTTTGTGGCCTACACCTCTTGGTTGAGGGGTATACTATTACTATCAACCTGTAGGTGAGTGGGGTTACAGGTACAGTCTAAACTCTGAACCCTGAAGCATAAACCCTACAGCCTAGAGCCTGACAACAAAACCCTAAAACTTAAAGCCTAAACTCTATATTCCCCTAAACCCTAAACCCATGTCTCTTTTTTGTGCGAGCCTCAGGGCGCCGGAGGGCATAGAAGAGAGCAATGCGCGCGCGATCTTCCAAATGCCTCTTTGTGGCACTTGGAGGTTCAGGGTTTAGGGTTTAGGCATTCGGGGTTTAGGGGTTCAGGGTTTAGGGTTCAGGCATTGGAGTTTCGGGTTGGTTCGGAATTTAGGGTTATTTCGGCACTAATAACTCAGTAATAAGCCCCCTAAATCCCCCAAGTATGGTTCCCTCTGGGTGTTAAGTACCGGGTACAGTAGAGTTAGTATTTTACTGAAACTCCGAAAAAGATTTGTGGTTTGAATCATAAACCCTACACTCTCATTCCAAAATCCAAAGCCCTAAGCCCAGGACCTTAAACGGTACTCAAGAAGACGCTCGGTTCTCCATGGACCCTGGAGGGATATATAAAGGCGTTTCAAGAAAACTCCCATATGACAGGTTTCGTTGGGTACAGGAAACCCAAATAGACATATATATATATATGCTACTATCATTTTGCAAGGACCCCTCCACCCCCCAGGAAGGAACCCTCTTTCTGGGGTCCTATACGGTCAGCCCTGAACGCCCTGTACATCTCTATATAAGTTACAGAAAAAACTGATGGTCAAACTTGGGCAAGGGTTCTAAACTTAAGACACATGGTATGGGTTCAGGATTTAGTGGTCAAGTGGCTTGGGCGAAGGGATTCAAAACTACTACTTGGAGGTCCGTTGTACTTGTAACCTACTTAGTGACTGTAGTTATAACCCAATTTTAAGTTTCATAACTACAGGTACGCTAGATATAGTTGGGTTATATCTACAGTTACTAAGTAGCTTATACCTAAACCCTAAAAGTATGTAACATAATAGCCCTAAACCCATAGTAAAATTATTTTCACATACTTTTGGGGTCCAGGTAAGTACAACGGACCTCCAAGTACCTGCCTTTGGATCCCAAAGTCGTACCCAGGCTATTTGGAGTCTTCTGAGATGGGTCTCAGGTGACGCAAATTTTGGGATGACATTTGCTCTAAGCCCTAAACCATGAACCCTTAACCCTAAACCGCTTAGACCCAAAAGACTTCTTGCTTTGGAGTTTCAGCTGGGAATTTGAACTTTACAGGGTCCAAAGGCCGAAAGTCCGCCGAATACGCCCTTCAATGCTCAGGGTTTAGTGTTTAGGGGTTAGGGCTTGGGGTTATAGTCCCCCTTAAGTAGATAGAGCATGGCTTTGGACATATTAGAATCAGATCCCCATACACCCCATATTCTGTCTACTTAAGGGGGACTACACCCCTAAACCCTAAACCCTAAACCCTGAACCCCTAAACCCTAAACCCTAAACCCCAAACCCCAAACCCTAAACCCTATAAACCCTAAACCCTCTACTTAAGGGGAATTCCACGGCTTCGAAGGACCCTCCTTACCATCTCGTACGCGTGACCCCGGCCTCCCTTCTCATAGGCGCTGATGCCAGCATTCCAAACCTGGTTTAGGGTTTTAGGGTTTAGGGTTTAGGGGTTAAGGGTTTAGAGGTTTAGGGTTTAGGGTTCAGGGTTTAGGGTTTAGGGATCCAAACCTTAATTGTGCAGCGCCATGGCCGAAAAAATTGGGGTTCTATAAAAGGTACATGGGCATATTGGGACATCTTCAATTTAGGGCATTTTTCATAAATAGGGGGACCCCAATATGGACTCCAAAAACCTATAGCTGTCCTCCTTTACTATGACTCCCAAAATGTACCCCTAATTTTAGGAATTCCCCATTTAGCAGGAGCCGAAAACCTCAACACCCACACCCCGAGAGCTTAGCCTGTCCCAAGCTTACACAGGCCCCAGCTAAAGGGACAGCCCGGTCCATGGGACCTGGACCCTTTACCCGGCTGTAATTTCCAGAATAAGGGCCCACGTTTACACCCAAATATAGTCTAACTTGTCTACCTAACCATGTATTTTCATAATAGGGGGACCCCAATATAGACTCACCCCCCAAAAAAATCCCCGAAGACACCCTTATGTCACGGAGTGTAAAGCTGACCCAGTGGGCGGCAAAGGCACGACTTCATTCCCCTCCACTCCGGCCGTCGCCATGCCAAGAAGCCTTAGTGAAAACCCTCTGTTTAAGGGCCTTAATAGGGATGCATACGGTTTTATAGGGTTCTGTAAGGGTATAATGTAGACTCAATGTAGACCCTAGGGGTTAAATCGGGGTAATATTGGGGCTATTTAGGGATAATGGAAAAGAAAATGGAAACTACTATTTACGGGTAAGGGTAGGGTGATTTATTCATCATAGTCCCTAAACCCTAAACCCTAAACCCTACACCCTATTCTGGAGCAATCGGAGAGCGCAGGGTTTGGAGAGCGAAGAGCTTCACAGGTTCTAAGGCTAAGGGTTTGGGGTTCAGGGCGTTAAGGATTCAGCGGGCTTAGAGTTTTGAAGGGCGTTCAAGTCCTGCAGGCTCTCACTGCTTAAGGTTCAGCGAAGCTTTAGGTTTAGGGGTTTAGGGTTTAGGGTGTAGGGGTTTCCCAGCCCTCACGTGTAGGAAAAATGACCAGATATAGACAGCAATGCAGTTTTCTTACATACTTTGGGGATCCAGGTACATATCCCTAAGCCCTCAACCCCAAACAGCCAGAAGCCCGTCAGATGTTTAAGCCACAGATAGGCTCATCACCAGTCACCAGACCATCAAATACTGAGGAATGAGCTACCAAAGGATTGCGAAAGGACATAGGGGTTTGTATGGGTCTATAGTCCCCCTTAAGTAGATAGAATATGGGGTATATGGGGATCTAACTATAATATTCCCAAAGTCATATTCTATCTATTTGAGGGGGACTATAGAGTGCAGGGTTCAGGATCTATAGAGTCTAGAGAGCCCAGCAAGAAAAAACTCTTGTTGCAATATACTACAAGCAAAGAATACGTTTATCTAACTCCTCTCGGGAAGTACCGAAGCCTCTTGAACAATGCACCACAAACCTTCTTCAGCCCTAAATTGGGTTGCTATTCAGGAACTTAATTTAAGTTACTATATTGGGGAAACCAACGTAAACCCATTATATTATGGTAACTTCATTTAATTTCCCTAACAGCAACCCATTAGATCAGGTGAGGATATTGAAGGGTGGAGCATGTCTGAGAAAATTCAAGCCCGGGACTTGGGACCGTACAAAACCACGCGGTTCAAGGTGTTGGAGCCGGACCGGATACCACAAATGAAAATTGAGGCCCTGTCAACTTGATATTTAGGGGCCATTACTGTAGCCGGGATTGACCTCACTCCATGTATCAGACCTTAAAATCCCCAAATCCAAAGACCTGGGCCCTAAACCCTGGACCCTAAAATCCCTAAACCATAAACCCTAAACCTTTACATGCCTAAAAAGACCAAGATACACCTGGATGGCTGCAAGCCACGCGCTGCCTGTTTGGTGGCTCGAGCTTGTGATGATTTGAAATTAGATATGAGCTACAGTCACTATTACCCCGTATGAATACTAGACAGGGGTTCCTTATTTGCAAGTATATGTAGGACTATACTAAACTACAAGAGCGACCCCCATGTCCAGTTTTCATGGTCCCGTACTAAAGCTACTACTGACAGTAGTTGATATGGGGGGGTCTAGGGTTTATAGCACCGTTTACGGGTAGATACTGGACCTCTACGTTCTATTTGGTGAGCAGCTTTGTTGACATGGTAATTAAGTTTTTCATAATACCCGGCCCCCAAAAATCCCATAATGTGTGTCCCCTGTTTGGTGAAGACGCCGTCTTAAGGCAGTGTATTCTCAATGGTCCCTTGATTACAAGGACCTTTAGAACAACCCCACCTGAATATGCGCATGTTCTTAGTATCTATGTGCAGGCAATCAGCCGGCCCCTAGTTCTGTAGCAGTACTTACTCAAAGGCTCCGAGTAATTGTCATCAAAATAGGCTCTGGGTTGAAAATTATACAATTGAGGGTCACAGATCTAGGCTTATTATTCCCTAATTCGGCTTTTGATTGAAGATGCAGGGTTGAGGGTTAAGGATCTAGGTTTTGGGGTTTATGATGGTTTATGGATTTATGGCCATTGCAACCCAGCTATGATAGTTAGCACCGATATCCCCAACTAGCCATATAAGGAGACCCAGGGGGCTTATTATCGTGTTATAGGTTCAGGTGCAATAATTGTAACCTTGGGTTAGCTATAAATGAAACTACCGCTACCATGAGCTTCCAAGCAAGAAAGCCATGCCTTGACTGCAGGGGACGTATAACACGGCTTAACCCCAGTACAGGCCGCCCAACTTGTACCTAGGGAGGCCCTAAATTCGAAACCTGCGCAGAAGGACTAACCCAAATAGGATGCAAGTTGAGCACTGTTGGTTTCCTACCTAGACCCTCCTCCTACACTCTATTAGGGCTTAAGTACCCACTATTAGGGACCATATATCCCCAATTAAGGGTACAAGGAGGGTCCTGGTATACAGATGACTATGGCTCAAAAGATGAACGTTTCGGACACTAAACCCTGAATCTGAAGCCTTACCTTAAGGGTCCTGAACCTTAACCGCGACCTCAAACTCTATATCTACTGAAAGGGGACTATCATAAGGTCCCAGGTACACCGCTGGCACGCCCGAAGGGCCGAACCGTAGCTGAAGATGTTGGCTGCCCTGGTTGCCTGGAGGGTTTAGGGATAGGGTTTAGGGCTTTGCGGGGGCCAGGGTGAGCAAATTGGCGCCAGCAAATTGGTACCGTCTAAGGGACTTCTAGGAATACATATATATATATGTTTATATTGAGAGCATTTCGTAATGTTCTTGTTGTGCTTGGGTGTCGTACACTGCTTGGGGCGTAGGTTCAGTGCTAAGCTTGCAACAGCAGGTGCCTGTGGGGCTTGGCAAGCCGCAACCTAAAGGGCAAGTTTTGAAACTCGAAAAGCTCCCCTATATTACCCTATATAATCATTATTTTTCCCGGTATTACCCTATCTAATCCCTTTACTACCCTCATATACCCTACATTAATGCATTAGCGGTTTTGACAAAACACTAAACCCTAAACCATCAACACTGAGAGGTTTCAAGGGAACGAAGCCCCAGGAAGTCGGTTAGGCTCTACCTGAACCCTAAAAGTATGTAAAATAATAGCCCTAAACCCACAATAACAGCCATAAAGGCCATTATTCTACCCCAAAGCCTAAACCCTAAAACTCTAAAACCCTAAAACCCTAAACCCCTAAACCCTAAACCCTTAACCCTACATACTTTTGGGGTCCAGGTAGAGCAGAGTTGCAGGACCCAAGACTTAAGTATGGGGTAGGGTTTAGGGTTTAGGGTTTAGGCTTTAGGGTTAGGGGATCCGAGCAACTTAGCCCGAGATGACTTGAAAGCAGATAAATTACGCCGAATCCGGGTATAGCAGGGTTTAGGGTTTAGGCTGTAGGGGTTGTAAGGTATATGACCCCAACTTGTGAACGAAAGTGCTTGCAGTAGTCAGGTAATCAGCCCGGCGACGTCTAACAACAGTTATGCGTGTGTTTCACCCTACATACTTACAAGATACATGCGAAATCGTACAAGAACTTGATGACATCATCCAATCAAATATTCCCACAAGTCAAACATCAAGGCATCCTATAGACAACCACCTCCACGAAAGCGAAAAAAAAATCGCAACCCTTTCGCCAATATTAGCTACTTAGAGCTTACCTCACGAAAAATTTCAGGAAAATCTCACATCATGCCATCAGCCTCACATCCCATCCGGGTTTAGGGTTTAGGGTTCCTCATGACAACTGTACAAGAACTTAATCACTTCATCCTATTTACATCATCCCACAAATCAACCATCAAGCCACCCTATAGACAACCACCTCCACTTTAAGACACCTCGCCAGGCTTCCGGATATCAACATCATTTTCGGGGTATTGTCAAACCCTTTCAACCAAAAAAAAGCCTAAACCCTAAACCCTTTCAAGCACGAAAAAGGTGTGTTTCTTGAAACAACAAAGGGGAAGCACTCCAAAAAGGATCCCAAGTATCTATATGGTACAATGTAGGGTATACAAGGGTAGTATAGGGATTATGTAGGGGAAAAAGGGAAATAGAGGGGCAATATAGGGATTATATAGGGTAATATAGGGGTCTTATAGGGTTTAGGGCCTTAAGTCTCCATATGGTAAAATGTAGGGTTTCTATACTAGGCGTTAGCAATATCGGTTAGGTCAATATTCCCTATATGAACCATAGTCTAAACTCCTAGTATCCCCCTTAAAAAGCCCCCTATATTAGTCCCCTATATAATCCCCCAAAAAACCCCCTTCAAGGAGTTTAGATTATAGCTCAATAGGTACTTATAGGACCCCTTTGTGAATGGAGGCGGCGTAAAACATTGACAGAGGCACCTGGAGGTACAAGTGGCAGAGTTGAAGCCCACGTCCCAAGCCGGAAGTTCTACAGCCTATAGTTTAGGACCCCCCACCCTGCAATAGTGGTATAAGAGGAATATAATCCCTATTATTCCTTATAGTCACTATTACAGGGTGGGGGGTCCACCTAACCTATAGTTATTGCTGCCTCGACCTCCATTATGAAGGAAAGTAAGTCCAAGTCTCCACAGCGTAACTTACAACAATTTCAATTCCCAATTTGAAGCCATTTTCGTACTATTCCCTAATTAAGGCACCATTTAGGGTGAGGTCGGGTGAGGTCGCTTGAAATTGCCCAGTTTCCAGCAACAGTACGCCGGAATCCCTATTCATTGGGTACTGCCCCCACCCAGTAACAGTCTATATTAGGGGTCCTATTAAGGGCCATATATAACTATATTATCCAACTGTTACTGAGGGGGGCAGTACCCAACCTATACAGCACCTCTATCTCCAATAGCTGAACTCGGCGTGGAGGGAAAGAGGGCTTAGCAAGTATACTTGTAACCCCTATGTTTAAGGTTTAGGGTCCAGGGTTCAGGGCTGAGGGAAGAAAACATGGAACACTCCAAGCTATCCCCGTCATTAACCTACGAACCAAGCCACCCTGACCCTCCAAGCAAATCCGCAACTCAAACCTAAACCGATATGCTGAATCGCCCAGCCCTAAATTGTGCAGCCTACACCTGTAATCCTAAGCCCTATCCTAAGGAACCAACTAGCCCAGTGTAGGTAATACGTATACACTTTAGGGCGCAATGTAGGTATTATTTGTAAACCCTCAACAAACCCCATTTATAAGCCCTAAACCATAAACCTTGCACCCCTAACACTAAATCCTAATTATTTGTAAGCCCTAAACAAACCCTAAACCCTAAACCCTTAAACCCCAAACCCTTACACCCTAAACCCCCAAACCTCTAAACCCTAAACGTCGGCTTCCTAGGCGCAAACTTTCCGGTATGGGCTATTAGTCGTCCCCGGTTTTAGGGTTTAGGGGTTTAGGGTTTAGGGTTCAGGGTTTAGGGGTTTGATAAGAAGAGATTAAGGGCCCTTTAAGGTCCAGTAGCAAATCCTGGTAACGATTCCCCTAAACCCTAAACCCGCCTGTCTCCCCTAACTTCCCCCCTTAATTCAGGTTACTTAGGGACAGCCAGGCTTAATTTAAGGGTAACCTAGGGGTCCTAGGGGGTGGTAGTATGGGAGGGCTGGGAGTAGTAGGGAAACCCATGACGCACCCTAAACCTTAGGGCTAAACCTTTAGGATCCCTAAACTCTAAACCCTAAACCCTAAACCCCAAACCCTGGACCCTAAACCCTAAACCCTAAACCCCAAACCCTGGACCCTAAACTCAACCCTAAACCCCAAACCCTGGGATCCCTAAACCTGCACCGAAAAAGAACTCCCCCGGCCTCCAAAACCCCGAGGAGGTTTGCAGCCTTCTGCCACTGCAGTGCTTCCCCATACCTAGGGCTTTAAGGGGTTTTAGGGTTTAG
>CAJNIZ010009574.1:0-13213 GCA_905231905.1 Symbiodinium pilosum
TTTAAAATCCAATTAGGAATTAAAGGGCAATCTAGAAATCCTGGCATTCTAGTTTTGAAGGTGGCTTTGCTTTAAATAAATGCTTTCTCAAAACCAATAAGGGATTAAAGCGAATTCCTTCTCCAATTTTCTCAGAAAGCAATGTAAGGATAATCTTGGAATCCTGGAATTCTAACTTTGGAGGTGGCTTGGCTCCAGCTAAATTCCTTTGAAATCCAATTAGGAATGAAAAAGGAGTCTTGTAATCTTGGACTTCTGAATTTGAAGGTGGTGTTGCTTTTTACATATATTCCTTTTTAAAATACAAATACAGTTCAGAATCAAAAAGACATCTTGGGATACTGGAATTTTAGTTGCCAGGTGGCTCTGCTTGTTATGAGCTCCCTTTAGATTCCAATTAGGATTTAAAGAGGAATCTTTAAATCTGGTTTTGGATGTGGCTTTGCTTTATATAAATTCCCTGTAAAATCCAATTGGGAATCAAGGAAGAGATGTTGGAATGATGGAAGTCTAGTTTTGGAGGTGGCGTTGTTCCAGCTAAGCTCGTTCTGAAATCCAATTAGAAATTAGAGAGAAATCTTTTGGGATACTGGAATTCTGGTTTTGGAGGTGGCTTTGCTCCAGCTAAATTCCTTTTCAAAATCCAAGTGAGAGTTAACAGAAATCCTGGAATTATGGAATTCTAGTTTTGGAGGTGGCCTGGCTTTATATATATTACTCTAAAAAAGACTTATTAGAAAGCAAAGGTGAACTTTGGAAGTCTGGAGTTCTAGTTATGGAGGTGACATTTGGTGTGTTTTACTTCTTTTAAAAACTTCCAAGAAAGCAGAGGGGAATCTTGGAATCCTGAAATGCGTGTTTTGGAGGTGGCTTGGCTTCAGCTGAAATCCTTTCAAATCCAATTAGAATTAATCTTGTCATTTTGGAATTCTTGCTTTGGAGGTGGCTTGGGTCTATAAATATTCCTTTTAAATTCAATTAGGAATTAAAGAGGAATCTTGTAACCTTGGAATTCTTGCTTTGGAGGTGGCGTGGGTCTATAAACATTCCTTTTAAATTCAATTAGGAATTAAAGAGGAATCTTGTAACCTTGGAATTCTTGCTTTGGAGGTGGCGTGGCTCTATATACATTCCTTTTAAATCCAATTAGGAATTAAAGAGGAATTTTGGAATCCTGGAATTCTTGTTTTGGAGGTGGCTGTGCTTTACATAGCGGCTGCATCTTGGGTAAAGGTTGCCTCTTGGGTAGGGGTTGCCTTTAGGTTGAAGTCTTCAGGGTCTAGGTATTGGTTGTCAAAAAATGTCCAGGACAACTTTTTCCTACGACTGAATCAAAAAAGTGGAAAACGAAATGATGGTTTTGGAACATGTGGGCCTAGAGCCTGAGATTGGTCAACACCAAGAATTCGTTGAAAAGAGTTGTGGAGTACAATTTTCCAACCATTTTCAACCAACAATCGTAAGAAAAAGTCGTGCTGGACAACTTTTCCCAACGCAACCTCAAAAGATTCTTTGGAAAACCATAAATTCATGGAAAACATTGGCCAGGCCAATGTTTTCCATGAATTTCCATGAAAAAACAATGGAAAACATTGGCCAGGCCCATGTTTTCCATGAATTTTTGGATTTCCTAGATTTTGGGCTTGTCCCAGAACATTCGTTGGAAAACCATCAATTCATGCAAAACATTGGCCAGGCCAATGTTTTCCATGAATTTCCATGAAAAAACAATGGAAAACATTGGCCAGGCCAATGTTTTCCATGAATTCAAAGATTTTCCTAGTTTTTGGGCTTGTCCCAGGAGATTCTTTATATTCAATGAATTTTGGGGCTTTATCAGACCAGCATTAAAACAATGTTGGCCGACCCTAGCCAAGACATGACCCTGACCCAAGATGCATCTAAAGGTGGCGTACCTGAGCAGAGATTATTGAAGAAAACCTTGGTCAATGGGGGGGGTACCATATATATATATATATGGTACATATATATATATATGAGCTATAGTCTAAACTCCCTACAGGGGGTCATATAGGGGGTTATATAGGAAATACTTTAATGGTCATGAAAGGGGGATATTCGGAGTTTAGACTATTGCTCAAAAAATGCGTATGAGCGGGGCTTTCCGGTCTCTAGGTTGTTCTACACGCTTTTGACGCCCCAAACCCTAAACCCTCAACCCTAAGCCCTCAACCCTAAACCCTAAACCCTCAACCCTCAACCCCAAACCCTAAACCCTAAACCCTAAACCGTACCCAATTGGTCTACGATGAAGGCATCTCTGGGCTGAGGTTGCATCGTGTGTAGGTAGTCAGTGTAATCATGGGCTCCTCTACTTGGACTTGCCTAGACCCTCCAATGTGGGTGGTTGTCAAAATTATAGTCCCTTTTTGGGTACCCTAAATATTAGGTGCCGTATTATGGTAGGGATCCAAAAAGGGACCATAGTTTTTTGGGGAATTGGGTATTACATTGGAAGGTCTAGATAGTAACTACTTATAACTGGGTTTATAACCCTACTTATGATCCCCCTAAATGGGCTTGTTTGGGATACCCCAATTATACGTAGGGTTATAAGCCCAGTTATAAGTAGTTACTAAGTCCCATGGGCCTCCAAGAAATACCCCTCGTAGGTACATTAGCTATCGTTGGATATCCTTAACTCAGGGGAGCCTAGCGTGGGGGGTGGGTGGGGGTAGTAGGGTAGTATAGGGGGAGTAGCCAATGGGATCAAGACTCGGGCAGGAAATTCTATACAAGTGTGACAGTCATCATTTGCCTTGGATCCTCAGGGTATAGCCCTAAACCGTAAAGCCATATCCCTCAAGCGTAAAGCCCCAAACCCTAAAACCCCAAAACGTTAAAACTCTAAACCCTTAAACTCTAAACTCTAAAGCCCAAAACTCTAGGCCCTGAACCCTAAAACTCTAAAGCCCTAAAGCCCTAAAAGCTCAAACTCCACGGCCTGAAGCCCTAAAACGGAAGCCCGAACCCTAGGCAGTCGCGTTAGGGGGTTGGCGCTTAGGCTGCGGGTTTTAGGGTTTCGGGCTTTAGGGCTTAGGATTTCAGGGTTTAAGGTTTCTGGATTCTACCCAGAGGCATCCAGGTGCGCAGTTTCTTTTTGTGGCCGGCTAGGGAGGCTTGTTCGGAGGATCATGGGATCTTGGGTTTAGGGCTTAGGGTTTCGGGTTTAGGGTTCTAGGGTCTAGGGTTTAGGTGGATCCTGGGATAACTAGGGTAATTATATGGCTTCTTGGTGGTCGTACGTATACTGATAAAGTTTTACCCTGACCCTGAAACCAGTATGTGCCCCTGCTCAAGCCTCCTTATATACCTCTTCTCTAGACAATCCCAAAAAAAGTTCTATATAATCCTATACAACCCTATATAACCACATATAACCCCAACATAAGCCTAACACATGACAAATTCTGGCAGGCGCCATTTTTCCAAAGCTCCGGCGCCGCCACGGTAGCAGCGGTGGCCGTACTCGTCGCCTCCCCCAGCAGAAAGCGCCGGGGTTTAGGGTTTAAGGTTTAGGGTTTACCGTTTAGGGGTCAGTGGGGTTTTTAGATACATGAATGTTGGGCATACCTGGAGTCACCCTTGTATATGTCTCCGACCTAACAAGGAACCCACATAGTCCGCTTCTTCTTCTCCTCCTTTGCGCCAAGATTCCTATATAGTCTGTGCAGAGCCGCTCTTTGGGTTCCATGTTTGCATGGGTGGTGAGTAAGCCCTTTTCCCTTTTTGGGGTCCTAAGTTCTTGATAACAAAACGCTATATTAAAAAAAAACTTCGGGATTCTTCTAGTACCCTAAACTCCGTCAACCCTAATCACATTGTCGAATCCCGAAGCGACTGAACCCTAAGCCCTACCTGAACCCCAAGCCCAAAATCCTAAGTCCTACCTGAACCCCAACAGTATGTAGATTCATGTTTTTTTGGCTCATGTAGTGGTGTTGGGTCATTATTTTACGTGCTTTTGGGGTCCAGGTAAACCTTAAATTTCGACGTGAGAAATCGTAGCATCCCCAAGGAGACTTCCTGTCCAATGTGTTGGCCCCCTTTTCCTTTGCCTTGAACAAAGCGCTTTACTAGGTGATATTTTTTCAGTTCTAGCTCTTTATACCTTGTGGTGTTCTTCTATCTCCCTAGGGGTCCAAGGACCCGAATAACAGGGGTTTAGGGCCCAATTACCACTACGATCATCATTATTATAGCAGTTGCGCCCTAAAACCCTATTATTTGGGTCCTTGGACCCTCATGCCAAAGGAACCAAAAGTGAAACCTTTCAGTGGCGGAGTTGAAGAGCGACCAAGTTTACAACCCCAAAAAGTACGCAGAATAATCCTGTCCCGCTAAAATTCTCCCAAAGCCCATACTGTAGCACAAGGGACATATTTCATAGTAGGATGGGTGAATGTTAGGCGGATGTGATTTTTGATGAATGGCCTTCCTGCATTCTTATGGGTCTGGGGCCAGTTATTCTACTTATTTATCAAGCCTGGACACAGTCTACACTCCCCAGAAAGCGTAAACCCTAAACGCCAAACCCTACTGCATGGGACCTCGAAAGGGGCCTCATCCAGATTGATCATTTACAATCCCCTTGCGAGATCTCATGTTGGTGTAAGGATATTCGGATTATGTGCTCAATACATGGGCTAATGATTCATAAAGAGACGGCATGGGATATAAGGCCTACGGTGTATACAAGTATGTTTACTAAGACCATCTGCGGACCCTTCATCCGAAACACGCGCATGCGTTGAGTGCCTGAGGCTTTACCATTGGCGCTGCCATTGCTTCTGACCTTGCGATAGCCTGGAGAAAATCATCTGTCAGGGGTTAGTGCTCGAGGGTTTCAGGGGTTGATTCCATTCTTTCATGTTTTATGACCCCCGAAACTCTACATGTTCCAGGACTTGGGGTTCACATGCACGATTCTTGTCTCCAAGTCGAAGCTGCGCTGGAACCGTGCACATCCTACACCCTAAACCCGGAAACCGAAAGCCTCAGGCCTAAACCTCAATTCCTGAGACTAGAAGTATGGGCCCCTTAAAGACAGCCGTATTCTCTTTCGAGCGATGCTGCATGCATGGATTCCATGAGTTTTTGAGGTACTGTACTTGAGTCCATGGTGTGGATCTTGCACTAAACCCTAAAACCTTTAACCCTAAACCCTAAAAACCCTTAACCCCTAAACCCTAAAAACCCTAAACCCTTTAACCCTAAACCCTAAAAACCCTATTGGCCTGCTACTCCCATGACAATATGAATTTTCAATGCCTAACACAGAAAAGTTAGAAGCCTTTTTGCTGACATACCCTTCTTGAGAAGATCCTTGTACACGTATCATGAACTTTGCCAGGCTTATGATCATGGGACTCTTTAGCTTACTGGGTGATTCGTAGGGAACTAGGAGTAAATCCCTATACAATCCCCATATGAGCTAGAGTCTAAACTCCTTCAGGGGATTATATAGGGGATTATATACGGGAGTTTGATGGGAGTTATTAAGGGGGATGCTAGGAGTTTAGACTGTAGCTCATATGTTTTTCCTGTAAGGTACAGCAACGGAAAGGATGTAGTTCGAAGCTCCCACGCAGGTGGCACCAACGACGAGAGAAAAGGCCAGAAGTTTAGACGCGTGACGCCCCAACTTTAAGAAGGGGGGGGGAGTAGGGAATAAGGGAATGAATAAGGCAATTATATGGCTTAGGGTGTATAGTTTAGGGTTTGCAGGGAATAAAGGAATATGTAGTATCTTCCCTTATGCACTACTAACCACCAGCAGGCCAAATAAACGGTAACCAAAGTTCAGGGCTTCTGCTTGGACACCAAAACCTCGAAGCCGTGCCCCAAGGGTTTAGGGTTTAGGGGTTTAGGGTCTGGGCGTTTAGGGTTTAGGGTTCAGGGGTTTAGGGGTTCAGGGTTTAGGGTTTAGGGGTTTAGGGTCTGGGCGTTTAGGGTTTAAAGGGGTTAAGGTTGCGGGTTTCGGGGTTTAGGTCATATAAGCTCTGTCAATATTGGCCTAAATAAACGACCCCTAACAGTGGACATGGAAGTTCCTTTTGTAGTTAGTGTAGTCCCCAATATAGTCCCTAATAAGGAACCCACAACCATTAAGCTGTGTAGCAAACATTGGCCGTAGCCCACATATTCTCCAAGATCTGACTAATGGTTTCTAATGGTTTCTACTATACGGACTCCAAAGTATATGCTTATTGCATACAGGACCAAATCAAGCCCTAAAGCCCCCTAAACCCTAAACGGTCCGTAGCCCAAAACTTCAAGACCCTTGCCGATGAGCCCCGTGGACGGTCATGCTTCGCTTCTACGTCCATGTGAGCCGGAATCTAAACTCCTTGAAAGAGGGTTCTATAGGGGACAATAATTGGGTACTTGGGTTTCGGGTGATGGTAATTTTGTTGCAGCTTTTGGGCATATATATATATATATACATTAGGTACTTGGACCCTTAGGGTAACCTCCTTAAAAGGAGGTTTCTATAGGGGATTATATAGGGTTTAGGGCTCCTTAAAGGGGTTTATATAGGGGATTATATAGAGGAGCATTGTAGCGGTGATTAAGGGGGATAGTAGGCGATTTGACTATTTTTCTCGCTCATGTATAGTCGGGTACTTAGTACTGAAGCAGGTAGTCACCAGACTTAGTCATCAGACTAACTACACTCTCTACTGTCTATTTCAGGGACCCAGGTACCCAAAACTGATGAGGTTGCGGGGCAGGCACTGTGGTTTCAGTGGGCTTTGGCTAGCTCAGGACGCACTTGCTAGAGTACTTGGACTTTAAGCCAAAAACCTGAAACCCTAAACTCCAAGCCCAAATCCCTATGCCCCAAGTGCTTTAGAACTCGACCCTAAAGCAAGCACCCAAAGATTAGAGTGTTAGGTACCGAAATCCATTCAGATTCTAGTATTCCGCACCTTTAGCCCCATTAGAGTACATTTCCCTAGAACCCTTTTGAAACCCATTCTTAAGTCCACTAGTCTTACCCTGGGAGCCCGTTGGAGGCTCAAACGTTGCTGCCGCTGATTGGCGACCTCAAGAAGCTGGAGACCGAGACACAGGACCCTAAACCCAGGGTTACTGGTTTAAGGTTTCAGGGTTTCAGGGTTTTAGGGGTTTAGGGGCTTAGGGTTTAGGGGTTTACGGTTTAAGGGTTCTAGGGTTTTAGGGTTTAGGGGTTTAGCGTTTAGGGTTTAGGCCCTAAGCTCTGATCCCTAGACCCTCATTCCTAAACCTCAATCCTTAAAGCCTAAACCATACTCCCTAACACCTAAAACACAGCCCCCCAGAACCAAAAGACTACAGAATAGGGGTTCAGTAGTGTGGCCCAGGATTATATAGTGATGGAATGTGGTATTTGGTTGTATGCACGGTTTAGCATTTTGGCCGTAGACTTTTCTAGAACCGAAGATTGTACACCCATAGTCTTTTTGTTTTTTTCCACGGGTTTTGGAAAGTATGTGCGGATGTCAGGGTCCGTATACAAAGCCTCAGAAGACGAGGATCCCCGCAGAAAGGGGCACGGTTAAGGTTTAGGGTTTAGGGTTTAGGGGTTTAGGGTTTAGGGTTTCGCAAAGAAGGGGCTCAGGATTAGGGTTTAGGGTTTAGGCGGGTGGTTTAGCTCAAGGACTTCCAGTCCGCAAGGGGTTCCTGAGGAAATGATGTGCGTTTGTTGGGCGCAGGCTTGCTACTAAACGCATAACATGTGCCAAGACTAGCATGGAACCAAAAAAACAGGCCCTAAAAAGACTACCTGATTCCCAAGAGCATGTAAAATAATTTCCTTTTGGGCTGTTTTTCGGGATTTGGGGCCATCATTTTACCTACTTAGGGGGCCCAGGTACTGACTACTTTCCTTTAGAAAACGAGGGGATTCCATGTTACTTGGGGGGACGGTTCCGTAAGTAGAGTCAACTAGGGCCAGGATAAGTGAACTAGCGGGTCGCTGTTAAAAGACTTAAATCGAGGAAGCCCCATTTTTCCCATATATCCATATTATGGTAACTTAATTTAAGTTCCTTAACAGCAGCGCAGCCACGTGGATAAGCGTAGCCAGCTAGAATCTTGGCTGCCTTTCGCCTGGCTCTTGGGAGCTTACCTGCTTAGGTTTCCTGCTAGTTGTAGTAGTGAGGGTCGAACTATTACGGGGTGTCCTAGGGCTTAGGGTTGAAGGGTTAATGGTTCAAGGGCTTTAGGCTTTAGATTTGTTTTGTTGGGTTGAGGGCTTAGGGTTTAGGATAAGATCCTTCAACCTAATTCGCGTGACAGCCACCAGGAGCGCCGAGAGCAGTTGGCTCAACTGCTGGCAAGACAAGGACCAAGGCTCGCAGTTTACAGGTTTAGTGTTTAGGATTTGGGGTTTGGGGGTTGTGGGTCTGGGATTTAGGGTTTTGTGTTGGGATTTTTCACAGAAATAAAGGGTTAAGGTGCCAAGAACCATTCTGGTTGATAGGGGCTCGAAAAACACTGTCTTTTGCTGCTTGGACCCTGTCGGGGCTGACAGGGTTCAGGTAGGATGTTAATGGTGTTGCTGTACAAGTCGAAGAAACCCTATCCGGGAAAATCGCACACTTGCTGCCTTGCCAAAAAAAGCACGCTTTGTTCACAAGGGATTTTGTGTAGGATGGAATCGTTATATCACTCGTGCATAGAATGCATAGCCTGCTTTGGGTATTCACCCACCTTATCGGTTTTTTTGTGGACTTACATAAGCTAACCAGGTTTTTTCCATTATGAGCCACTTATAACCCAACTTATGTCTCTTCTGAGCCTGATGACCGTAACCCCAAGCCTATTACCCTCCCCAGCTGTACATGGGTGGTTGTCAAAATTATTGTCCATTTTTGGATCCCTATTATAATCCTAAACTGAGTGAGCCTGGGGCCGTCGAGCAGGGCGAACGCGCTGAAGCCGGCAGGCGAGGCAGCTGGAGCCCAAAGCCCTCCGGCGGGTGACAGAGCTCCCAGTCCCACAGGCAGCTGTGGGCTGCGGCAGGCCGCTGGCGAGTAACCCGTCAGGTCGCCCTTAGAAGGAGGTACCCCAAACCTTGGGGCGAACCACCATCCTCCGGGTCATTCTTCACCCAAAACCTTCTTCGGGTTTAGGCTTGCCCTGCCTTGCAGGGCCAGGGCCCCCAGGCCCTCCCAAACCCAGCCCGGACCTTCGACCTGCTGCCATAAAGTGGACCTTTATGGCAGCCAGTTGTTCAAGACTATCCGAAGAAAGCTAAACGCCTTGGCACTCGTGGAGCCTTCCTGTCAGGGCACCATCTGAGGAAAACTAGAGGCCTCGAGCCACCCAAACCCAAAATCTGGCACCTGTTCAAATCTCGAAGGGCCTCCAGGCAGGCTCAATCTCAATAAGCACAAGAAGCCTGGCCAGAGCCAGCCCAAACCGTGCACCCGCCTGGTCTAGATGGGTGCCAGGCAAGCTAGACAGGTGCAAAGCTTTGCGCAAACAAGAAGACAGGAGCGCGCAGAGTTCGAGAGAACCCTAAACCCGTAAAGGTCAAGGCGAGGGTGGAGCGCCAGCGGGGGTGGGCTCATGCAGGTCAGGGTGCGCGCCTGGGTGCTTCCAGCACCAGCGCACCCCGTCATTGAGACACCCTAAACCCTAATCCCTTTTTGGATCCGTAACCTTAAATTGGGGTACCCAAAAAGCGACCATAATTTTGACAACCACAGACATGGGCTTCATGTTAACTTGGGGAGGGCAACCCTGAGCCATCAAGTGAATCATACCATGCCTATAGGGTTTAGGGTTTAGGGCTTAGGGCATTTTGCCTTCCTTAAAGTCCAGTTCATAGGCATAATCCCTTTCCGTTAAAGTGTAATCCCCCAAGCCCGGAAAAACAAGTTCCTCCTATTTTTGCACCAGAGTTAGGATGCTTCGGGCGGTGATGATTGCATACTGGATCCTTCCTGGGATAACTCCTTTACCTGAGGAAAGACTTCCTATCATCAGGATTTTGGCGCCATCCGAAGCTTAAGCTATTCTAGTTTTTCAACCTGGACCCCGAAAGTATGTAGAAGTACTGCCCTTTGGGCTGTTTTTAGTGGTTTTGAGCTATTATTTTGCCTACTGTTGGGGTCCAGGAAGATAGTTTTGGGGTTAGCGCTTGGTCTGCCTGTTCCTTTTACTACAATCGTGTCGCAAGCTACTTCAGGCTGAGCCCGCAAGAGGAAGCTGAACGTGCGCGACCTCAGCTTGAGTTTGAAATAGGATTTAGGGTTTAGGATTTAGGGTTTAGGGTTAATAGAGTTTGGGAATCGGCTTGGGATTGAGGGGCCAAGCCAAGAGGGGAAACGTGGGCTCATAGTAGTGTATCTTACGGAAAATTCAGGTGGGTATAGTTTCTCCCCGTGTAAGCCTTACATAGCCCTTATATAGTCCTAGGCTCCTATCATAAACCTCATATATGCCCTACATAATTACTATGTAAGCCCTATAATTATGCACCCACCCCGGAACTACCCACTTGGAGATTCCCTTTTATATGCAGGGTTTGGGTTGTAAGGTTCAGATTTGGCGGTCTCCTTCATCCGTTAGACTAGATATTGCCACCGTCTTTATTTTCAAGACATGCGAGGGTGTACCAGAATTACAGCAGGGGTTTGCGTTGTGTGGACCTCCAGCTCGGAATCAGGGCGTAGAATTCAGACGACGCGCGAAGGTGCGAGGCTTCCTATTTGGGCTTCAGAGTGCAAGTGTAGATTGCAGAGCTCCGAATTTGCGTTTTGGGCATCTTAGGTTTATGGTTAGGTTTAAATTTCGGTGGAGTTCGGCTTTTGGGGTGGGTTGGAGTTGTATAGCTTCAGGTTTCACAGAGTTACGAGTTTAAGGGTTTGTGGCATAGCGGGGATCTTTTGTGCTACAGCCTTGCGGCCGGCCCTCTTTTTTCCATGTCTTGAACCGTGCTAGGGTACATAGGATGCAGGTTGGGATTCAGGCGTAGCGCTTCTGGATTGGGGCTTAAAGCCCCAAACCCTAAATCCTAAACCCCAATCCCTAAACTCCTAAACCCCAACCCTATATCTTAAATCCCAATCCCTTAACCCTAAACCCTTAAGGGGTTTGGAGGCTAGGATTCTAACCTTATGGGTCTACCTGAGCGCCAAAAGGATGTAACATACTGGCCTCTTGGTCTATTTTTACCTGGACCCCAAAATTATGTAAAATAATGGCCTTTATGGCTGTTATTATGGGTTTAGGGCTATTATTTTACATACTTTTGGGGGTTTAGGTAGTTATCATTTGATCTATTTTGGGGGTCCAGGTAGACGAGAGGTTGTTGGGTAAGGCTGACGCGGTGACGGGTTCAGGGGTCTAGTTTTTAGGTTCAGGGTGTAAAGGTCTAGTCTAGGGCTAAGGGTTTAGGAGTCTAGTTTAGGGTTGAAGGTCTAGTGGCTTAGTTCAGGGTTAAGGGTTTAGGGGTCTAGTTTTGTTTTGGGTTAAGGGTTTAAGGGTCTGGTTTGGGCACTGTAGCTTCTTGGCTTAGTGCTTGGATCCATGTGGAGGCTTATACAGAATTCGTGTAGGACACAACTTGAGATAATTACCTCGAATACCACTAAACCGAAAGACAGGTTTACAAAGTTTCCTATAGTAGTTTCCAGTTTCTTTTCCATTATCCCTGTATACATAACCCCAATGTACCCCTAAACCCTTAGACCATAAACCCTTAAACCCTAAACCCTAGATCTTAAGCCCTAAGCCCTTAAAAACCTAAACCCTAAATCCTAACCCTCAAAACCCTGAATACTCAAGCCTTAAACCCCGAATTCCTCCTTGGAAACTTAGGCACGGCTCAGGATTTAGGATTTTTAGGATTTAGGGTTGGAGGTACCTGGGGCGTGGTAACTACTGATACAACTGGGCTTGTAACCTTGCATAGTATCCCCTGAAAGGACTTTTTTAAGGTTACCCCAAATTATAAGTGGAGGTCTTACCCCAGCAATATGTAGTTACTAAGTCCCGCAAACCTTCAAGTAGGCCCTTGAGATCGTCATGTCGAGGGTTTCAGTGCTGTGCCCCTTAGACCTCCATACGCTAGCCCTTTATGAGGTACCCTACCCTACCCTTTTTTTTCAGGTACCGAAGTCTGAATGTAGAAGATAACAGACTTACAGGTCGGTTTCCTAAAAAAGGGGCAAGGCTAGGTAAGGTCGTAGCACCGGTCTTGGGGTCCTATTACAGGAACCCAAGAAAACTATGTTGATTTGACTCAGGGCTGTGCTGTTGGAGTAATTCTAGGGGGAACCTTTTAGGGGCACGACCCTGGATCCATTCCGCGCTGGCTAAGGCCAAGCCCTTATCCGAGCTAATCGGGAGCGTCTGCAGGACATTCCTTACAATTGACTGCGTGCGCGTCACTTCACTTGACGAAGGACAAGTGCGTAACCCGAATCTAAAAACCCCAAAGACCATAGCATGTCTACAATCTACAAGTGATTCTATTACGCGGGGTTGTTTCAGAGTTGACTGTACAGTGTTCCTTTCCAGTAGCCTGGGTTTTTGGGTGTCAAGGGTTTAGGGTTTTTGAATATTCCATGATTTGCGCAGCCTTCGTGGTGTCTATACCAAGAACATTCTCCCAAGAAGAATCCTTCTCGATTTCCCGGTTTCAGAATACCTCTACCCTTACACCGTACTTTCGCTTGCCTAATGTTGTATGCAGAAGATACTAGACATGATGTTAGTCATTCCAAAGAAAGTAGGGTAGAATGGCCTAGCTACCTAGACCCCCTCGAGGATCTTAAAAAATGAACCCCTAAGAACCCCCTACTTCACCCAATGTAGCCCTAAACCCTAAACCCTAAACCCTAGGCCCTAAAGCCTTGTACTGGCTTCATGTTGGGGGGTTCCTTTTTTTGGATCCTTTAAGGGGGTCTGGCTAGGTGCTAGACGAACTTCAGGATGATTCTCGTTACAGGAGAGTGCCTCAAAGTCATAATTATCAATAGGGGCCATATGAGCCGAAAAAATAACCCCGCATATAGAGATTATAATAGAGCCCGCACTATAGCTTTGATATGCCAATAGTTCCCTGGGCGGCCCCTTAGAACGGTGACAATTTGCGGTTGGCCGCGATGTTCTTTCATTGGCAGGCGTGTATGACCGATACCCAACCTATTCCCGTTGCAACAAGCAGCAGTGATGACAGAAGGTAAAATCCTAG
>CAJNIZ010009576.1:1703-13210 GCA_905231905.1 Symbiodinium pilosum
CTTAACAGCAACCCAGTAAATTGGGCTAGCTGGGGCTATACGCAAACCCTGAACCGCGCTAAGGCAGCGCCGGGTGGTGGAGGCCATTCAGGCAGCAGGCAAGCGCCGAGCCTGGGAGGAGGCATCGGGGCCCACGGTGGTTTTTAAGGGTTATATGGTGATATAGTAACATAGTAATATAGGGATAATATTACGGTCTAGCACTTCGGTTTTTGGTGTTAGGGCTTTGATGAAAGGAGGTTCGGCGTTGAGGGTTTGTAGTTGAAGGTTTAGGATTCAGCGTTTGCGGGCCGAGGACTGTTGGATTTTAGTCGCACAGCTTCTGCTTAGTTTTCCTCTGCTGCAGGCCCCGTCGCGGTTGTAGCACAAGTTGCTAGTATCCCAGAGCGGTTTACTGACCCTGAACCCTCAACTATAAACACTTTGGGCTAGAGGCTGGGATTTGATCGAGGTCTGACGGGGGTCTTTTACAGGTAGTTAAGGGGTTCAGGTCACTCCAACTGAGTAGTATTTTATTTGGGGATACTATGGTACCCAAGATAGAGTAAGATTACATCTTCCTTTTAGGGTATAGTATTTTATACAAGGAATGTAATCTTACTTGGTTCAACCACCAAAAAAACACCACTCAAATGGGGTTTGGCATTTAGGGGTTAGGCGTGGGGTTTAAGATGTGTACAAGTAGTAAGGGTATGTGAGTTTCCCCCCACCCCTCAAAATCAGCACCTTCTGGTTCTGATATATGAATATTGATTGCCTGCTTCTTCCCTAATGTAGACCCATGATTAATAAACCCCCTCCCTTTAAGGGCCTTAATATTAGGATCCTTATTATGATCCCTTTTAAGGGGAGGGAGTTCATTAATCAGGGGTTTGGGTTAGAATCCCTGCTTCATAGGGTTTCGCTTGGTGGCTCATGGGTGGCTATGGGTAGGGTTGTAAGTGCCCAGTTACGCTCATGATTAGTGACTAGCCATAACTAGACTTATTCTATTGATAGGTTTACTTAGGATTGCCTGTGAACCTTCAAAACCGGGGTTAGGGTTGCACATTCTCATGTTAGAATCTTTTTCGGCGTAGATTTAGGGGCTGTCAGGGCGAGTGTGTGAAGGCGCCCACTTGGGCCACCCCAGACCAAGGTTATGGGTGCTCTCGTCCCACCAAGAGCCTGTGGGTTCAATCTTGTATCACCGGACTACCCTAGACCCCAAGCTTGCAGGAAAAGGCTGCAATGCTCTTGGCAGAGAACTCCCAATTTTCTTTTTTCTAAGTCGAAAAAACGTATATGTGCTATAGTCTAAACTCCGAGTATCCTCCTTAGCAGCCCCTATACTACTTCCCTACATAATCCCCCATGTAACGCCTTTAAGGAGTTTTGACTATGGCTCATATACTGGCTGAGCACGTGGTGCGTAAAGAATGCAGGGACGGATCCCTGTTGTAGGCTCGATATGAGCTGTAGTCTAAATTCTTTAATGGGGGGTTATATATCGTATTATATAGGGGACTATTACAGGGATTAATAAGGGGGGATATTAGGAGTCTAGACCATAGCTCACATAATCCTCGGTAATTTGGTAATTTCCATTTTTCTACGCCAGACGCCCAAGCCCGGAAATAATAGCTTGCATTCTCTTTTGCATTCCTTTCTTCCGTCCTGGCAAGCAGCAAGTTAACCTTCGACCCTAGAGCAAGTCTATCCTTCCAAGCCCCAGTTTCCATTTATTTCCCACTTGCTATTCCATTTGTTTTCTATGCTTCTCTACTATCTGTAGGATCTATACCATCCTGAGCTATACCCTTTTATAATCCGTCTAGAAACCTTTTATCAACCAGATAAATCCCACATCATACACGCCCCCATCAAATTTTCCATGTTGAGCGATAGACCATACAGGAGTCTGATTGCATTTGTGTAGGATTCTCTCCAGCGATTTTCTTTGGCTTTGTTTATCAATGGAGTGCGGTGGCTGCGTGCTAAATCCATAGCCCAAGGCCTAAGCCCCAAACCCCTAAACCCCTAAACCCGCAAGCCTTAAAGCTTAACCCTTCGGCTCTTCAACCGCTAAACTCCACATCCTAAATGAACCTTAAGCCCCTAAACCCTAAGCCGTCCAACTCTTCAACTCTGGTGCTAAACCTTGAGTTCCTAAACCCTAAACCCTAAACCCTTAAACCCTAAACCCTAAACCCTGAACCCTAAACCCTAAATCCTACATCCTCTGGGAAGCCAGGCCCTGAACCACTTGGGAGAGGCCCAGAAGCGGAATGTACCCCTGAACCGCAGCTGCATGGCTTCTGCTTAAAGTCAGGGTTTAGGGTTTAGGGTTTAGGGTTTAGGGCAAGTCAGGTTCAGTGGGGGTTCAGGGCTGTGGGGTTCAAGGCGTGGGGGTCAGGGATTGAGGGATCAGGGTTGCAGGTTGGCGCTGCACTTCATGGGGGCTTCTCGTAGGGAACCTTGACCCTAAACCCTAAATGTGGGACGAGCATAAGCTAATATCTCAGTTCTCTCCCGGCGCTGCGGAAGCTTGTTGCCAGGAGATGGCTCAGGGCTGGCTAGCTGAGCTACGGACTAAATTTAGGTTGGGGGGGACCTATAGGGGAAAATATAGGGTTTTAGGGGGGACCTGTTAAGGGATATACTACAAATTTAGTCCAGGGCTTAGCTAAACGCATGAGTTTTGAGATCTAAAGGCTAGAGGTTACTGGTCTTTGGTTAGCTGGGAATGAAGGGATGGAAAAGAAAATGGAAGCCACAATAATGGGCTACATGCATCCATTCCTGCCTTCCTAGCTAACCAAAGGCCAGGTTAAGGCCTTCTTTGGCACATGAGCCATAGTCTAAACTCCTTAAAGGGGGTAATAATGGGGTAACATTTTGGCTTATGTAGGGGGAGTACTATAAGGTTTATTAAGGGGGATACTAGGAGTTTTAGACTATAGCTCACATAGCCTTGTCTAGCTCTCAAATTTAGAGTCCGGCATGTATGTACCTCTTACGTTTCCGTAAGCGCGTATAAGGTTTAGGGTTTTTAGGTTTTAACGTGTATGTACCTCTTAACTTCCTTAAGCCCGTATAGTACCACATGCAGTGTGCAGGGACCTATCATTTTGAGAAGCTCTCGCTTGAACCCCTGCTGGTTGAGCAGTTTCAAGTTTCCATGGCTTACTTGTGGGGGCAAGCATGCCCTCAATTGAAAGCCCCAAATCATACACCACAATAATCAAGACAACAAGTTCTTTCTGATCTGAGGAGAGCTTTAGGTTCAGGAGATCCAAGATGTGGTGCAGAAAGTTTTGGGCTGACGCCGCAGCAGGTTTCTGATTGAGATTCCAGGGGTAAGAGTTGACGTTCCGTCAGCTTTTAGAGACACCTTTTTGTCTTGAAGCTAGATACATTAAAAAAACAATCTTTCCCAGTTGGTTGCGGAAATTGACCGAACAGCGTTTGACTTTGAATATCACCCTTTGAGTCCTCCATCAACAGGGTTCTTCAACAAGGAAGGCCTTGAATAACCCAAGGCTACGTGGAGGGGATTGTGGGGTCCACCTTGCCAGAACCCTAGACCCTAAACCCTAAATCCTAAACACTAGACCCTAAACCCTGGATCCTAAACCCTAGACCCTAAATCCTACATCCTAAACCTTAACCCTATACCCTGAGGATTATCTGAGAGTCTCTCAAACTCATCCCTTGAGAGCCCTAAGATGGACATCCCGCAATCCTTTGTAGAGTTCCTACATGCTCTTAGGGTCCCCAGAGAGCCGAGACCCCCGCATTGGGGATTAGTGGTTTAGGGTTTAGGGGGTTTAGGGTTGTGGGTTCGGGGTTTCAGAGTTTAGGTTTTGTGGTTGCATTGGGATGAAGTAATGTAGGCTAGAAGCCTAAAAAACTACCAAGATTATTTCTCCAAAGATCTTTGTATGTTATTGTATGATGATTTTACACGCTTCAAAACGAACATAGAACCCATAAGGGGCCCATATAGACCACTGTCCCGTTCAGCAGGGGGTTAAATTGAGTTTCATGTTTTGTTTAGGGGGGTGTAGGGTTCCAATGGGAAGCACCCTAACGTGGATCATCTACGCCCGAAACGTTCTCATCAAAAGAGCCCCTACTTGAAGCACCTTACTTTCCATTCAAGGAACAATGTGATCTGCAATGCTGCTATCGGCCGTGCTCTCAGAGAGATGGGAGGATTTCAGGGTAGGATTCGGGGTTCCTACTGCGGATGGCAGAGATTCTGCACCACCTTATCAATCTCCAATCCTTGTTGGGAATTGGAGTAGGATAGGTTTCAAAGTTGTGCAAGAATTCCCCATCCACAGTAAGGCTTTGAGTTTACGCTCTAGGGTTGTAGTAAACCCTTTCAGAATATGGGCGGCTCCTAAAAATTGACCTGCCGGAATCCCATATAAAAATGCATATTCCTTGGGTTTCCAGGGCTACCCGTTTATTTTGAGAAGTTATCTTTTGACACATGGCCTCGAAGTCCGAAGTTCACTTCAGGTAGGCATATTTGTGGAAGCTACATATACCGTTAACTAATCTCCAACCAGCCCTAAACCCTAAACCCTAAGCCCTAAACCCCAAACCCTAAACCCTAAGCCCTTCAAAAAGGGTTCCACGTTCGTTGGGACATTCTTAAGCCCGGCCAGGTGCGTGCGCCCGTTCGGACCGGTGGCCCGAGGCCAAACACTTGCAACCATAGTCCCCCTTAAACAGACAGAATATGGGGTCTAGGGTTTGGGGTTTAGGGTTTGGGGTTTAAGGTTTGGGGTTTAGGGTTTGGGGTTTAGGGTTGTAGTCCCCCTTAAGTAGATAGAATATGGGGTTGAGGGTTCAGGGTTTGGGGTTTAGGGTTGTAGTCGCCCTTAAGTAGATAGAATATTGGGTATATTATTGGGGTTATATAGGGATAATGGAAACGAAAATGTAAATTTTACTATATTATACTAGGGTATATATTGGTGTTCCAGTCCCCCTTAAGTAGATAGAGTATGGCTTTGGGTAGAGTATAATAAGATCCCCATATCGCCCATACTCTATCTACTTAAGGCGGACTACACTCTAAACCCTAATCCCTCAACCCTAAACCCCATATTCTATCTACTGAAGGGGGACTATAAGTGATCGGGGTCTCGCAGTTTGGCGGTCTGGGGGCTTTTGGTTCAGGAGTCTCGAGGTCTACATAATGATTCAGGGGTCTTGGGAAAAGTAGTTAAAGGGGTTAAGGCCTCTAGCGGGATAGACGGCTTAGGCACTTGCTGGTTCAGGCTAAACCCAAAACCCTGAACCCTAAACCCCTAAACCCTGACCCCCTAAACCCCGACACCCTAAACCCTAAACCCCTAAAACCTAAACCCTAAACCCTATGGAGTTTGGAGTTGTTGCCTGAAGGTTTGGGGTTTGTAGCGCTGCTTATAGGCACGTGCAACTTTTCAAAGTTGAGGGTTTAGGTTTCCTGTATACCAAAGGCAAGATATGTATTGGGACTGGCACCCCAACAGGGTCCATCAATTTTGAGAAGGACCCAGCTGATCCCGGGTGATTCTTCCATGCAAGCCCACCTGAGATTCTGGGGTTCAGGGTGGTTAGCCTTGCGCAGGATTGTTCCCTAAACCTTAAACCCTACGGAAGACTTGAGGGTTCATCAAAGCTTGAGAACTACGTATAGGCAGGCATGCCCCAGATCGGTTGATTTAGGTATTGGCTGTTAGGGTTTGGGGGTTCTTGGCTTTGTTGGCTCGTTCTTCTCCTTCATAGTCTTGGGTGGACGGTATTGAAATCAACTCCAGCACTCTCTTCTGCTACCAAGAATGGGACGTTACTGGGAACCCGCCAAAGAGGGGACCCCAAGAATATAGCAGGAATATAATGGACCAGGGTCCTAATATTCCTATCATATTCCTACTATATTCTTGGGGTTGCCTGTTTGGGATTCCCATTTTACTCCCTTTAAGGCCCCTACTTTAATCCCTTTTTGCTGCAGCTTCTTGGGTGTTGGACCACTGGACAAGCTTCTGAGAGTCCTTTTGAGGACGATTGCAGTGCACCTTTTTCGAAAGCCAGGGATCCCGCCAAAGAATCCCTACAAATTGCCCTTGTCTATAAACGCCTGTGGGGGGAGGCATGATTCTTCATACTGGGCACATTAGTTTCAGGTGCCCACATACTAGTTTCCATAAATAGGGGACCCCAACAAAAACCATTTTTGGGTAACCCGAATCCTAAACCCTATACCCTATACATCCCCAATGACCCCCTTTAGAGGTACCCCACCGTACTCTAAAATGGCCAGCTCATAACGCATCCAGCAGGGATGCTTCGGCAAGTTATTCGCAGAAACTGGAGATCAACATTCCGAGGTTATTCCCGGGAGACCCAAGCCCAGTCCTCGTTGAGGGTTTAGGGCTTAGGATTTAGGGTTAATCCTGAAGGCAGCTTCTCTGAATCCTCAACCCCAAGTCCTCAAACCCTAAACCCTAAACCCCAAGCCCTTAAGCCCAAGCTCCCCAAACCCACACTCACTGAACCTGAGCACCGACCCCTTCAAACCTCATGATCCGGAACTCTAGAAATTGGAGTTTCTGAAGGGAACCCCAAGGGGACCTTAGGGATATACAGGGATTATGAGGAGTGACTCAATATCCCAAGCCCTCGAAGTTGTGGCTTAGGATTTAGGATTTAAGGTTTAGGGCTCAAACTCCTGAATCCTAACCTGTAGGCTCCAATTCCACAGTCAGAACTTTTCCTTCTCAGCCCTAAGCATTAAACCCATGCAGCTTACATCCTAGACCTTAAGCACTAGAAGCTATAGAAATTCGCATCCCTGAGCCCAAGTACTAACTGGTTGTTATTAGGAGTACTGGATTCATAATATGGTCCATAATGCAGTAGTTGCCGTTTCCTTTCCATTCCTTTTAGGACTAAGCCCTAAATAGTAGCTTCCAGTTCTTTTCCAGTATTTTCTCCTAAGATCTAAGAACCAGAAAGAGAGCCCCACGGCGAGGCATTGGAAGTCGTGGCAGCCATGGATGCGCACAAGCTGCAGTCGGGGTCTCATATGAGTGAGTTGCTATTTGAAGCTTAGGGCCCCTTTCATTCCATAAGCAGCTTTAGGTAGATTTATACCCTCAACCATAAAAACAAACCCTAAAGCCTGAACCGTATACCCTAAAGCCCTTAGTGTTGCAGAAAGTCATGGGTGGTTGTCAAACTTCAAGTTCCTTAGCGAGACCCAAAGTGTAGGGGGGACCGAAGCACGTGTCCACACCGTTTGGGGGTTTCCCAATATTAGGGGTACCCTTTTGGGGGACCCTATAATAAGGACTATAATATCTTGTGGTCTACACCGGGGTCCCCCCATTTGGGGTTAATTTATCTTACCACCTTCCAGCAACTGAGGAGCATACTTTCCCATCTAAACATCAAAGATGCAAACTGCGAATCCCTTGAATCTGGAGGAAGGCATTTGGGTTTCTTCGTGTACCCATGCTTGGCCGTTGAGGGTAATTGTAACCCAATTATAGCTGATGCTTATCACCCAACTATGACCATGTCAGGGAACACAAAGGGCTTACATTTATGTGAGGAGTACTGTTAGATTTGGATTATAATCACACTAAACCCTAAATAAAGCTATACATTCCTTTTTACCCTATACAAGCCTTAATCCCTCATAATTGGGTCAGAAGTACGCCCTACCCAAAGAGGCCAGGGCGCCACTGTATGGGCATCCCGTGCAGCCCTTCAAGAGCCCGGGGCCTGAAGACCCAAACACTAAAGCCGTAGGCCCTCCACCCTAAACTGGAAGATTCACGAGCCAGACCAGTACCCATAGACTCTAAAAACAAACTTGAACTCCTGGATCTTTTTCAAAGCCTTCAGACCCTCAACGCTCCTAGAGCCCCTGAATCTTAAATCTACAAATGCCTAAACTGCTAGACCTTCAACTCAGCCAGAGTAGGGAGAAGTGGGGACACGTGGCGTGCTCCATTTGTAGGTCCAACCGAAGCAATATTTCAAATGCTTTGTGCGGTTCCTGCCTAACCTGTAGTGCCAAAACTCTCGACCATAAACCCTAAACCATAAATCCCTGATCCTAAACTTAAACCCATAAACCCTAAACCTTAAATCCCTAATCCCTAAACTTTAAGCTTAAACCAAAGCTCGAAGAGCGCCACAAACGCCGTGCCCGGCAGATTCCCAAGGTTGGACGTAATCACGTTCGCGTCTGCATCGCACTCAGCTTCACCTTACTGGAGCTTAGTCTAAGGGAACATTGTAGGGTTTAGGGTTTGGAGTTTTAGGGTTTTAGGGTTTTAGGGTTTAGGCCTCGTAGAGAATAAGGGAATACATCATACAGGATTTATATAATTAGGGACTAATTCCTTTTTTTTTTTCCCTACTAGCCACCAGTAAGCCTCAGGGTTTAGGGCTTGCAGTAGGCTTGGGGGTCCCTTTTCCTGCATCAGTGTAGGACATGGATGGTCGTCTCTATTTCGCGAAGCCTAATAAGGAACATGAGCCCCCAAACCCTAATCCCTAAAGCCTAGACCTATGATCCCAGCAAGGAACCCGTTTTGGGGCCATGACGGTTCGCGTCGGCTTGAGAGTGAGGTCGTAAGGGTGAGTTTTTTTTTTTTTTGATTTTTGAGCGTGCATTAGGGCTGCGATGAAATGTGGATGCATATGGGGGTTCTAGACATTGGTGGTCCGGTATCTGGCATTATAGTACTTTGGGAGCTTATGATATAGACCCCCATGTCTGGAAACAACAAGACGAGGTGTAACTGTCATTGCTCCGGTGCACCATCAACATTCAGGCGTGCAGTTCGGTCAGGCAGCACGAACGTTTGACGAATATTGGGCACATTATCCCTTGCACCCCCTGTATAGCTGTAGTACGATTTGCCGAATGCCCTCTCCCCAGCATTTAGTATATAACCCCAATACATACCCTATAATCCCTATATAACCCATTAGAGTAGTTTCCATTTTCTTTTCCATTATCCCTATATGATCCCTATAAACAAAGGCATCCACACTATGTCCGTATGCCACGTCCTTGCCTGCGGTCCCTTCACTTTGCCTGCCGTAGATGGGCCAATGAAACTCATCATTGAATATGTTTGTGAGTTCTGGGTTTAGGGGTTTAGGGTTTAGGGAGATATATGAGTAGTATTTAATTTGAGGATATTATGGTACCCAATATAGAGTAAGATTATTTCCTCCTTTTGCGGTACAGTATTTTATATAAGGAATATAATCTTACTAGGTTCAACCACCAAAACAACGCTACTCACTTGGAGGCACTCAAGGCGTGCAGCTTTGAAGGGAAGTGGGAGAAGGTGTGGGCACAGGGTTGGGGCTTCAGGGGTTTAGGGCTCAGGGATTGCAGCTTGTATTGGTTCCTCTGGTTTGGGAGTCAGGGTTTGAGGGGCCAAGGGGTTAGAGAGTTTTTCAAGTCTTTGGCCAATGGGCCTGAGCTTTCTGGTAGTTTCCCTAAATAGCGGTGCCTCAACATAGCCCCCCAAATACTATAGTCCTTATTATTGGGACCCCAAAAGGGTACCCTTAATTTTAGGAAACCACCTAAATCCTAAACCCTAAACCCTATATATCCCTACATACCCCTATATAGCCCTATATAACCCCTACAACCCCCTTTAAAGCCTGATTTTGGGAAACCCCCTTCTGGCGTTCGGAACGTGGCTTGGCGGCCTGCGCGCGGTACACAGGTGGCATAGACTTTGTCAACCGATTGAACATGGCAGGTATGTTTTTTGTCATGGCTTGAAGCCTTTGTTTGGGGGATCTGAAAAGTAAGGCTTAGGGCGCAGAAGGGCTTTCTGAGGACAGCAGGGACAAGCATTAGTTACTATTGAGGTATTTAGTTGTTGGAGAGGGTTTCCAAAAACCTTGAACCCTAAACCCCAAAACCCCCAAAACCATAAACCCTAAACCCCAAAACCACCAAAACCCCTAGACCCTAAACCCTAAGCTCTAAACCGCATCGAGCTACAACCAGACCCCAAAGCCTTAAACCCGAAGCCCGAAAGCCTCGCCAAGCCCTGCGCCCCTAAACTCCGAAACTCTGACACAGGTCTAGGGTTTAGGGTTTAGGGTCTAGAGTTTAGGACCCCAAACCTCCAAACGCCAACCCGAAACCCTACACACGAAGCAGCTTCCAGTTCCAGCCTACGTTTTGACGGCCTATCCCCCACCCATCTGTAATCTTCAGCGACAATAGTTGGCTTAGTGTTTGGAGTTCCATGTTTAGGGTTTTCAAATTTGAGCTTTTGAGCCGTGGTTCTTGGTTTTAGGGTTTTACGGTACATGATTGAGGGGTTTACGTAAGTTTGATGGGTTCAGGGTCTTGGGCTTAGGGTTCATTGTAGTGTCGGTACCCATTATAAATTTTGCGTGTATTCTGTCGGTCCAGTCATGACAAAAGAGGTTCTTCCGTTGGCCAAGAGCAGGCAGAAAACGAGATACCCTAAACTCTAAAGCCCTAAACCCTAAAGCCCTGAACCCTAAAGCCCTAAACCCCTAAAGGCCTAAACCCTTAAAGCTTTAAACCCTAAAGCCCTAAACCCTAAAGCCCTTAACCCCTAAAGCCCTTAACCCCTATAGCCCTAAACCCCCCAACCCTAAAGCCCTAAACCCCTAAAGCCCTAAACGCCCTCTGGTCTGAGCCAAAGCTGTAAGGGGTGGTGAACCCTGACATGGCACAAGTTTCTCCTGCATTCTCCCCTTTGGGGAGAAAACCTTAACTCATCTTATGTGAGTTATAGTCGAATCCCTTTACGGAGGGATTATATACGGAAGCATTGTAGGGGGTGTTTAGGGGGATACGAGGAGTTTAGACTATAGTTCATATCACACATCCCTGTATCTGCTTTCAAAGGACCCCGCTTCAGAGAAATCCCCCTATGGGTTGTTCCAAAAAGGGACCCCTTTTGTCTATAGCTTGTATTACGGCACCCAATATTCAGGGGTACCAAAATGGGACCCTTATTTTGGGAACGACCCATATTATGTGGAGAGGCGTAGAGCTTGCTTGCAAACTGCAGGTGCTGGAGCTCCTGGAGGAGCGAAGGGCGTGGAAGTATACGCTTTAGGGTTTAGGGTTTAGGGTGAAGAGTGCCCCCAAAGTAGCGGAAGATAGTATCCGCTTTTGGTCTAGACTTGCCATAAGAAGAGAAATCTCATTTGGTTCCACCGCCCCAAAAACATGATACACATGGGAGCTTCACAAGATGGTGGGTGTAGGGAAACCCTAAACCCTAAATGGATCATAAGGTGATGGTGGCGGGTCCTTGTTGGGAATTCCATTGGGCGAAAGGGGGAATTTTGAGAACTACCCATTCGAGCTATGATGAACTTACAGTGGGTTGGGTGGGTTCGGGGTTAGGGGCTTAAGGTTCAGGTTCCAGGGTTTAGGATTCAGGATTCAAGGTCCAGGATGTAGGGGGTTCTTGGTTTAAACCCTAAACCCTAAA